>KN484412.1:0-19167 GCA_000787095.1 Periophthalmodon schlosseri
GGAGTTCACGTACAGCACACTGGTGGGTCAGGTGGAGGATTTTGAGGCTGTCTGGACAGTGAAGAGGACTCTGTGTTCAGTGCGGGAGGGGCAGTTAGTACTACACCTGTAGGAGGGGCTGGACATGTGATGTATGTGTGATTGTGTTTGTGTTGGTATGGTTGTATGATAAATGACACATAATAAATGTATTGTTAAAAGTCAAATTTCTTATCTTCCTCACCGTCCTCATCCTCCTTATTGTCCTTATCCTTCTCATCGCCCTCATCGTCTTCATCCTCCTTACCGCCCTCATCCTCCTCATCATCTTCATCGCCCTCATCTTCCTCACCGTCCTCATCGCCCTCATCCTCATCAGCCTCATCATCTTCATCCTCCTCATTGTCCTCATCTTCCTCACCGTCCTCATCCTCCTCATCGTCCTCATCCTCCTTATCGTCCTCATCTTCCTCATTGTCTTTATCCTCCTCATCGTCCTCATGTTCCGTCATTTCACTGGTATCTCTGTTTTGTGCCCTCATCCTCCTCACCATCTTCATCATTCTCATCATCATTGTCCTCATCTTCCTCACCGTCCTCATCCTCCTCATCCTAGTTCTCTAACACTTTAGTCTTTAGTAAAAGGTTTTGGATATTTTCTGCTCTATGTACAGTATATGCGCATATTTACATATGTATAAACATAAGTTCATGTATATGTATATATACATGAACTTGGGATCTATTTACTCTGCTTCTGAATCAAGAGGAAGCTCGTTTGTGCAGATCACTGTTGATGAAAGAACATAACAGAATGACTGAATATTTATGAAATGTGTTGTTTGGACATGAATAAAACAAAAGTATCATAAAAGGTATTTGATTATAGTTGATTTGAAGAACATCTTATTCTTATGGTGTTATTTCTTTGCCTGTAATGTCCCACAATGCGGCACTACACTTATCTATCTAGGATTTATTCAAAAACATCGCCTCTTCACAGACCTGACATGTATTTTGATCTAGTAGCCCCCCGCTTGTTTCCATGGAGATAAATTTGTTTAATGCAATACTGTGAAACATTCCAAGCTAAATCAATCTTCATGGAGTCAATCCCACCACCAGAAAAGTTACATGATGTCCCTGTAACACGTGCCTTTGGTTGTCTTGGCGTAAGTATTCCACATTTTCTTATTCATTTAAAATGATATCTACATTTCAACCTTAACCCAAACAACTCAGAGAGCATCCATGGAAGGTTTATGGACTGAAAAATTCACAGGTGAAGTCCAGACTTTTTACCTGTGACAAAACTATCAAGGGAAAATTCAAACGGAGTGATTTCCAAGGCTCAGAGAAGACCAACTCCAAGTTTTTAATGAGGATGCAGTCAGAGGTGGGTAGTACTCAGTTACATATACTCAGTTACTTTGCTAGCAGCATACTTTTTTCTCCTACTTGAGTATTTTTTATTGAAGTAACAGTACTCTTACTTGAGTAAAAGTTGTGGTTCCTCTTCCCACTGTGATTAGGCATAAGTGACTTGAGCTTTGTGTCGACAATGTGAAATGATTTGAACATTTGCATTTCCTGATGCTTCATCAAACCAGGACCTTAGTCCTGGTTTAGATCTCTGTTCCTACTCTCACCTATGGTCCTGGTTTAGTCCTGGTTTAGTCCTGGTTTAGTCCTGGTTTAGATCTCTGTTCCTACTCTCACCTATGGTCCTGGTGTAGTCCTGGTGTAGTCCTGGTGTAGTGCTGGTTTAGTCCTGGTTTAGTCCTGCTCTAGGTCTAGTCCTGTTTAGTCCTGGTTTAGTCCTAGTTCAGATCTCTGGTCCTACCCTCACCTATGGTCAAGAGCTTTGGGTAATGACCGAAAGAACAAGATGGCAGATACAAGTGTTTAAATGGGTTTCCTCCGCAGGGTATCTGGTGAGCTCAGTCACATGGGATGAGCTCGGAGTAGAGCCACTGCTCCTCCTTTAACAGTAATAGACCTGTACATTCTGTGCTGACATCAGCCCGAGCGTCTCATCCATCGTCATGAGCTGAGCGTCTCATCCATCGTCAGCTTGTCTCAAAGATGTGAGCGTCTCCAGACACATGTCACATGTATTTATAACTGCGAACGCCTTTGAAGGAAAACTGAGCATTATGTTGTGACTGTAGAGGAATCAGAGAGACAGGGAGGGAGGGAAGGGGGAGGGAGAGTGGGGGGGCAGAAAGAGGGGAATGAAGGAGTAAGAGAGGGAGAGAGGGGAGAGAGGGAAAAAGAAAGGGGAATGAAGGAGTAAGAGAGGGAGAGAGGAGGAGAGAGAGCATAAATGACGCCAAGGTGACGCAGGAGCCCCACAGGGAGCTGGCCTCTTTATAATCACGTCTGGCGCTGAGAGCAAAATCCAGCCTGTTCCATGTCACAAAGAACAGAAGCTGAAGTTAAGCCTCAGACTGAGTTCTGTTTGTGGAAAAGTCCAGTTGTGGACTTGTGTGAACGGTGTGAACGGTTCTGTCAGGTAGGTGGGGGCGTCACCGTGGAGACAGAGGTGGGTGTCGAGGTGGGACCTTGTACTCAATGCGGAGGTGAACAGGAAGCCAGTGCAGGGTGTGGAAGATGGGGTGATGTGCTTGTGTTTCCCCACCCTCATCAGGACCCGACAGAGCAATAATAACACCTGGAATAGAATGCCATACTGTGCAACATTTCAGGTAATGCTATAACATTTCCAGAGGGACAAGCTGGTGGTTGGTCCACAGGAAACCGCTCTGTGTTCAAGGCTAAAGCCCCTGCAGACACTGTAGTGTAATAAGCTAGCATACTGTCTATGTGCTCATATTGTCTATGTGTCACAGCTCCACCAAAGCACAGGTTTCACTGGTTTTGTGGATTCAGTCTAATTGCTTTTGACTCATATTTTAAATGTGGCTGGTTCTATTATCATATGAAGAATGCCTCCTCTTTGCATTGTGCTGTTCAAGCTTACAGTCCATATAAGGTCTTCATGTTTTTCTGACTTGGTTTGGTGGATAGAACCTGTGCTAAATATTTATCATAGTTTCACATCAGTGAAGTGGCAGTTTGAGTTGAAAGGAAAAGCACAAAAATACAGCAAGAAGAGCAGAGATGAAACGCTGCAGCTGAACCTCAACACTAACTCTTCCATCCAAACACAGGGGCAGTTTATGCTCAAGGAACTCACTTTTCTGACAGTCTAAACATACATTTAATAATATAAACATGTTATCCTTTATTTTTATGAGTCTAATAACTATTGTGTAATTTAGACCTTTTGGCCTTTGTTTACATTATGGTTGCTAGGTAACAGTTATGGAATTAGCTTTACGTATGTCACATCTGTTGCTGTGTCCAACCAGGAAGTAACATTAAAAACTTTATTCAAGTAAAAGAAAAAAGGTAAGATTTCTATTCAAACATTAAATCTGAGTGTTCAGCTCGTCCACAGACACTTGAGTGTTCCTCTCGTCCACACTTGAACAACTCAGTATTTCAGTATTCATTTGGGAACATTTTAAGTTTTCTTTCACTCCATTTGCAGCCAGCAGCCACGACTGTCCCCCATTCTCACTTCTTCTGTAGATTATTTCTGTTGCATCTGTTTGTTTTTATATGTTGAATGCTGCAGAACAAGAACTTGAGCTTAAATAATGAATGAGAAAGTTGCAAAATGTTAATTAATATTGTATGGAACCGTTTAGCGATAGTTCACTAAAATAAATAAAAACATTTCAACATTGGTTTAAGTAATTAGCATTACTCTAATCTCCTCAGTTTCCCATTGGCTCTGTTGGCTTCTCTTCACTTACAAAGAGCTGCCCCAGACTTCAGCACAAACGCTCCACACACTCAAATGTGAAAAGCAGCTCTTTGCTCACAGAGGATGGTGTATCTACGGAGAAAACTACCATAGCGTGAATGCTAACTCCATGTGACACACTGACGTCTTTGTTTTGTGGAGCTAAAGCTGTAGAGGAGTTCATTCAGAGTGCAGCTGCAAGAGGCCGTCACAGACACAGCTCTCACAACATCCTTCCTTATCTTCAGGCCTCGTGCTGTGTGGGCACAGACGGAGGTTCATCAGTCATTATAAAACTTTGTATGGAAGTAAAAACACATGTAGATCTAAAGAATAGGTTGCGTTCATGTTATAGATTAGAATTTACTGTGATAATTTCAGATGGATTATAGGAGCCCATATAATATTAGTGTTTGGAAGAATAAACGTGAAAATCCATGTTGAAGCTCATCAGTATCTGTTTGGTACGAGCTCCACAAACCATTTTAATCTTACGGCCACTTCACTAACAGTGGTGTGGAATAGTGGCACCATGTTGTGTTGTCACGTGAACACAAACTGTCGGGGAACTTAAATTATCATACATTCTGATTTAACTTGCCGTAGCATTGACCTATACAAACCAAGCCTATGCATTTTAGGGTCTATTCCTGCAAACTCACTCAGAAAAGCCCGGCTTGTCCAGATTTTTTACAGAACCGAGTTAAACAGAAAGTAAGCCGAACGTAGCCAAATGAGCCAGACTTAGCCAAACGAGCCAGACTTAGCCAAACAAGCCAGACTTAGCCAAATGAGCCAAACTTAGCCATAGTAACTTTTCTGAAACATCCCAAAAACTGGGTCAGGACTAAACCAAGGCTACATCGGAACCTCTGCATCAGGCCGTTGGCTTAACAAAGACTAAACCAAATGAACTGATTGAATTCTAAAGTAAAAGTGTGAACTCTCAATGCCTTAGAATGGAATCTGTATTCCAAAATGACACCTATGAAGCCTGCACAAATCGCTCTGTGAGCCAAAGTCAAACTGTATTTACTAAAACTGGACAGAATCTGGATCATTTCATTAGCACTGTCCAAGCAAAAGAGTGTTCAACTGACCATCATCAAAAACAGAGTCCAGAGGAAAACGGAGTGTCCAGGCGAACCCTAACCCATCAACATAAACAAGCAAACAGAGTCCAGGCGAAACTGAGTCCAGGGGAACTGACCATTATCAAAAACAAGCAAACAGAGTGATCAACTCAACCATCATCAAAAACAACAGGCATCTCTTTATGCATTCTGTGTCTGTGTCATCGCCTCTGTCTCTATTATAGAAAGTTATATTGTATTGTGCTGAATCAACTTTTGCTTTTAAACTTGTTATAACTGGTTTAACTCTCAGACTTAGAGTCGTATTTTGATTGATTCATGTTTGAGTAATCCAGTCCTGCATTGGAGGCTTGAGAGCTCAGAAAATTCCTGTTTTCACTTACCCCCTATCCACGCCCACATCCCTGTACCTAGATGGGATTATAGGGATTGGGATTAAAAATGAAGACTCCAGGTATTAGTGTTTGAATACTAATACTAAGGTTTAGACAACTTTTCCATGGAAACAAGCAGGATGGGGCCAAATAAGGTTTGTGGAGATGCAAGCCACTCAGAGATCTTTTGTCAGTAATAAAAAAAGCAATAAAAAAAAAAATAAATGAAAAACCATGCTTATATTTTGGTATTTTTTTGGCTAAAAAGTTACATACTGTGGATTTAACTAAAATATTTTATTTTTCAAGAAAAGTAAATGATTGTGACTTTTTATGTATTAATTCACTTTTAATTAGTGGTACTTTGGTCACATTTGTTAACTTAATCTGCTTCTCTCTAATCTGACTGGTGCAATGCAAAACCAAGTTACTTTTCCATTTGAACCCTTCAAGAACAAATTATTTTAAGTATTTTTTCCAACAGTCATGTGAAGAGTTTGAATTTGAACAATCCCAATATATCTCTTTACATGGGAGACCAAAGACTGCTAGCCAAACAACAACATTTCAGATGTTGTATTTTAGTTACTTTGTGTTTTGTCTTACAAAGCTAACATCCTGCATTATGTCATATGATTGCCTAGCGCTAACATAACACTCCCTATCTACACTGCTGTATTGGATTGCTGATGCTAATCTGCTACAGCTGCTCTTTGTGTTAGCGGCTAAGTGCACTAGCGCTCACACCTTCCCTTCCAGCAGGAAAGGCCTGGCTGTCGAAGCACAGGACTTCCTCTGCCCAATTTAACCCAATCCTTCAACACAAAGCTCCCACTGCAAATGGACCCATGCTAGCAGCCAGAATAACACTATGGGTGCACATATAGACCACATTAAAACTGGGACTAAACTCGGACTAAATTTGAACTAATCCAGGACTAGACCAGGACTAAACCAGGACTAGACCAGAACTAAACCAAGACTAGACCAGGACTAAACCAGGACTAGACCAGGACTAAACCAAGTAGACATCAGGACTAATCTAGTTTTAAACCAGGCCTATGACGTTGGTAGAGGGTCTGTGATGATACTATTTTTTCATGCTTTAATAAAAGGTGCTCTGAGTAATTTTTACAATGAGGGGTCTGCCACCTGCTTGTCTTCATGTTATTGCTTTGTTTGGAATGTTCCACAATGCAACATTAATCTTTTCTACATTGCATTTATTGCATTACCAGTGTTTTATTGCTCAAAAATAGCTTGAAAAACAAGTATTCTTACGCTGAGTGGGCTCTCACCTCTCCACAGTTCTGACCTGTAATTTTTCCTAGTGGTGTCACTTGTCTCCATGGAGATAGATGTGTTTAATGTCATTCTGTGTAACCTTCAATAACAAGTGGAAAGTGGACCCACCTTCAGAAAGTTACATAATTCATCGTTAGCATAAACTAAAAGATAAAAGTCAAACAACCTATTTACATGTGACCATGGCCATATCAGAGTATGCCTGGGTTTGGAAAAGATGCTGGGTCTGAAGAAGACACTGGGTTTGGAGAAGACTTTAACTTACTTTTTACCCTGCAATCTCAGAGCAGTGTTTACCTTCAGTGTGCATTTGGGTGGGGCGGATGTGGCTCTTTCCTCTGCAACAGGAAATTGTGTTGGGAGCAGGGGCTGATGGGAAGGCGCTGCGTTAGAGTCATTGTGTAGCTTTTCCTCGACAGGTGCAGAACCAACAATAGTCAGTGTTGTTCAAAGGACTTGGACAATTATATTCTCATTAAAATCATTACAGAGGAGATTAATTTGTTTTTCTATCATGACAATTACTGCTGAAAATTAAAATAATGGAGGCCAGACACATTAGTATATGTTTGTATAGAAAGGTGTATTTGAACTTCTTTCAGAGAGACTTGAAAACACAAATGGAACAAACACAGTGTAAAGGTAAATGTGGATCTGGTGTTTAAACTATGACACGTGAATCACTGACCACCATTTTGTAGTAAAGAAACTTTCACTGTCAAAGTCATTTGACAAGTTTGAAAACGTTTTTGTGTGTTGCACATTCTAATATTTACAATATTATATCAAATACTGTAGGAATCCCAAATGTCACTAACAGTAAAGATCGCCAGTGTTAAAGAGGCACATGATATTTGAATTATCTGTCTCCATGGAGATGCACAAGTGATGACACTGAGCCAAGTTACAGGCCAGATCTTTGTAGAGGCAAGCCAGTTCACAGGATCACATGTATTTCAGGGTAGCCTATTATTTTTAACAATAAAAACACTCATGGTGCTTATGTTTAATGCCATACTGTGTAACATTTCATGCAAAGTAATAAAATCTAAATGAAGTATGAATAGCTGGCAGACCCTCCACCAGATGTTACCTATGTGGATCATGACTTGAGTCTTGTTCCAGGCTTCTTTCCAGGCTTGTTTCAGGCTTGTTTCAGGCTTGTTTCAGGCTTGTTTCAGGGTTGTTTCAGGGTTGTTCCAAGGTTGTTCCAAGGTTGTTCCAGGGTTGTTCCAGGCTTGTCCCAGGGTTGTTCCAGAGATGTTCCAAGGTTGTTCCAAGGTTGTTTCAGGCTTGTTCCAGGTTTGTTCCAGGGTTGTTCCAGGCTTGTTCCAGGCTTGTTCCAGGCTTGTTCCAGGCTTGTTCCACGCTTTTTCCAGTTTAAATGCCATAGTTTACCTTCTTATAAAAACAATGATGGTTTTATAAGAAGGGTTAGGGTTAGGGTTGGGTTAGGGTTGGGTTAGGGTTGGGTTAGGGTTAGGATTAGGGTTAGGATTAGGGTTAGGATAACGCACAGATCACTGAATGAAAGTGATGAATAATTTACTGAAAAGATAAACTTTAGTGATTAGAAGCAGAACTGGCTCCTAACACTTTATCCAGAGGGTGAGGAGGTCTGGGGTCAAAGTCAAATGTCTGGACTGGATATAGTTCCAGACCATAATGTGATGGTTGGCCTAGCAACTAATTCAGTAGAAAAGATGAAGGCCCGACGTCATGGTGAAGTATTTACTCTGGCCGTGATGAGACGGAGGATTGTTTTTATTTTTTGGACCTGCAGCTCGTTCAGACAGAAGTACGGGTTTATGAGCAGTATGTTTCACATTCAAGCAGGACTGACCTACAGAAAACAACATGTCAGTGTGTCAATGCTATCTGTTTTCATGATCACTATAGTTTATTTTTGTTTTGTTTCTCTGAGCTTAATTTGTCATTGTCTTATCGTTTTGATTATTGTCAGTTTAAACAACAGTGACTTCTATAAAGAAATAAAAATGAGGGATCTGTATGAGCTGAAATGTAGTGTATATGAATCTGTATGAGTTAAAAAGAGTCTATAGGAGTCTGTACGAGTCTGTATGCATTTATATGAGTCTGTATGAGTTTAGCTGAGTCTTTATGACTTTATATGAATCTGTATGAGTTTAAATGAGTGTTTATGAGTCTGTATGAGTTTATATGAGTATGTAAGAGTCTGTATGAGTTTATATGAGTATGTAAGAGTCTGTATGAGTTTATATAAGTCTGTATGAATATGTATGAGTCTGTATGAATCTGTATGAGTCGGAATGAATGAGTTTATATGAGTCTGTATGAGTTTAAATGAGTCTGTATGGATTTATATGAGTTTGTATTAATCTGTATGAGTCTTTATGAGTTTATATGAGTCTGTATGAGTTAATATGAGGTTATATGAGTCTGTATGAATCTGTATGAATCTGTATGAATTTTTATGAGTCTGTACGGGATTATATGGGTCTGTATAAGTTTATATGAGTCTATATGAATCTGTGTGAGTTTGTATGAATTTATATATGTCTGTATGAGATTATATAACTCTGTATAAGTTTATATGAGTCTGTATGAGTTTATATAAGTCTGTATGAGTCTGCATGAGTTTATATGAATGTGTATGAGTCTGTTTAAATCTTTATTAGTCTGTATGAATTTATATGAGTCTGTATGAGTCTGCATGAGTTTATATGAGTCTGTATGAATCTGTATGAGTCAGTATGAATCTATTTTAGTCTGTATGAATCTGTATGAATTTATATGAGTCTGTATGAATCTGTATGAATTTATATGAGTCTGTATGAATCTGTATGGATTTATATGAGCCTGTATGAGTTTGTATGAGTCTCTATGAGTTTATATGAGTCTGAATGAATTTATATGAATCTGTATGAATCTGTATAAGTTCATATGAGTCTGTATGAGTCTGTATGAATCTTTATGAGTCTGTATGATTTTATATGAGTCTGTATGAATCTGTATGGATTTATATGAGTCTGTATGAATCTGTATGAATCTGTATAAATTTGTATGAGTTTGTATGAATTTATATATGTCTGTATGAGATTATATAAGTCTGTATAAGTTTATATGAGTCTGTAGGAGTTTATATAAGTCTGTATGAGTCTGCATGAGTTTATATGAATGTGTATGAGTCTGTATGAGTTTATATGAGTCTGTATGAGATTATATGAGTCTATAAATTTATATGAGTCTGTATGAGTCTATATGAGTTTATATGAATGTGTATGAGTCTGTATGAATTTATAGGAGTCTGTATGAGTTTATATGAGTCTGTATGAGATTATATGAGTCTATAAATTTATATGAGTCTGTATGAGTCTATATGAGTTTATATGAATGTGTATGAGTCTGTATGAATTTATAGGAGTCTGTATGAGTTTATATGAGTCTGTATGAGATTATATGAGTCTATAAATTTATATGAGTCTGTATGAGTCTATATGAGTTTATATGAATGTGTATGAGTCTGTATGAATTTATAGGAGGTCTGTATGATTTATAGGAGTCTGTATGAGATTATATGAGTCTATAAATTTATATGAGTCTGTATGAGTTTATATGAGTCCGTATGAATTTATATGAGTCTGTATGAGATCATATGAGTCTGTATGAATCTGTATGAGTCTGTATAAATCTGTATGAGTTTGTATGAATTTATATGTCTGTATGAGATTATATAAATCTGTCTAAGTTTATATGAGTCTGTATGATTTTATATAAGTCTGTATGAGTCTGCATGAGTTTATATGAATGTGTATGAGTCTGTATGAATCTTTATGAGTCTGTATGAGTTAATATAAGTCTGTATGAATCTGTATGAGTCTCTATGAGTTTATATGAGTCTGAATGAATTTATATGAATCTGTATGAGATTATATGACTGTGTATGAATCTGTATGAGTTTGTATGAATCTGTATGAGTTTGTATGAATCTGTATGAGTCTGTATGACTTTTTATGAGTCTGTATGAGCTTTAGATGAGTCTGCATTGGTTTAGATGTGTCTGTATTAATGTATATGAGTTTGTATGAATCTGTATGAGTCTTTATGAGTTTATATGCCTCTGTAAGAGTTTATATGATTTATATGAGTTTTTATGAGTCTGTATGAATCTGTATGGTTTTATATGAGTCTGTATGAGTTTTTATGAGTCTGTATGAATCTGTAAAAGTCTGCATGAGTTTATATGAGTTTGTATGAGTTTATATGATTTATGTTAGTCTGTATGAATCTGTATTAGTCTGTATGAGTTTATATGAGTCAGTATGAAACTGTATGGGTTTTTATGAATTTATATGAGTCTGTATGAGTATATCACAGTTTATATGTGTCTGTATGAATCTGTAAAAGTCTGCATGAGTTTATATGAGTCTGTATACGTTTATATGAGTCTCTATGTGTTTATATAAGTCTGTATGAGTCTGTATGAGTTCATATGAGTCTGTATGAATCTGTATGAGTCTGTATGAATCTATATGAGTCTGTATGAATTTATATTGGTCTGTGTGAATCTGTATGGATTTATATGAGTCTATATGAGTTTATATGAGTCTGTATGAAACTGAATGAGTTTATATGATTTATGTGAGTCTGTATGAATCTGTATTAGTCTGTATGAGTTTATATGAGTCTGTATGAAACTGTATGAGTTTTTATGAGTTTAAATGAATCTGTATGCGTTTATATGAGTCTCTATGAGTTCATATGAGTGTGTATGAATCTTTATGAGTCTGTATGAATTTAGATTTGTCTGTATAAGATTATATAAGTCTGTATGAGTTTATATAGGTCTATATGAGTTTATATGAATCTGCATGAGTTTATTTGAGTCTGTATGAGTCTCTATGAGTTTATATGAGTCTGAATGAATTTATATGAATCTTTATGAAACTATATGCCTGTGTATGAAACTGTATGAGTTTGTATGAATCTGTATGAGTCTGTATGACTTTATATGAATCTGTATGAGCTTTAGATGAGTGTGCATTAGTTTAAATGAGTCCGTATGAATTTATATGAGTTTTATGAATCTGAATGAGTCTTTATGAGTTTATATGAGTCTGTATGAGTTTATATGATTTATATGAGTCTGTATGAGTTTATACGAGTCTGTAAGAGTCTATATGCGTTTATATGAGTCTGTATGATGTTATATGAGTCTGTATGAATCTGTATGAGTTTATATGAGTCTGCATGTTTATATGAGTCTTTATTAGTCTGTATAAATTTATATTAGTTTGTATGAGTTTATATGAGTCTGTATGAGTTTTTATGACTTTACATGAGTCTTTATGATTTTTTTTTTTTACGTTTGAGTCTGTATCAGTTTTTATATGTCTGTGTGAGTCTATATGAGTTTATATGAGTCTTTTTTGGTCTGCATGAGTTTATATTAGTTTGTATGAGTGTATATGATATGATTTATAAGTTTATTTGAGTCTATATGAGTCTTTATGAGTCTGTATGTTTATATGAATCCTTTTGAGTTCATATGTGTCTGGACGAGATTATATGAGTCGGTATGTGTTTATATGAGGCGGTAATTTTATAACAGTCTGTATGAGTACATATGAGTCTTGACGATTTTATATAAGTCTGTTAAGTCAGTTTATATGAGTCTGGATGAATCTGTATGAATTTATGTGAGTCTGTATGAGATTATACAGGTCTGTATAAGTTTATATGAGTCTGTATGAATCTGTATGAGTCTGTCTGAATTTATATATGTCTGTAAATCTGTAGATTAAATAAGTCTGTATTAGTTTATATGAGTCTTTATGAGTCTGTATGAATCTGTATGAGTCTGTCTGAATTTATATATGTCTGTAAATCTGTAGATTAAATAAGTCTGTATTAGTTTATATGAGTCTTTATGAGTTTGTATGAATCTGTATGAATTTATATGAGTCTGTATCAGTATATATGAGTCTACATTAGTCTGTATGAGTTTATATGAGTCTGTATGAGATTATATGAGTCTATATGAGTCTGTATGAGTTTATTTGAATCTGTATGAGTCTGTATGAGTAAATATGAGTCTGGATGATTTTATATAAGCCTGTATGAGTTTATATGTGTCTGTATGAGTTTATATGAATCTGCATAAGTTTATGTATGAGTGTGTATGAGTTTAAATAGTCTTGATGAGTCTGGATGAGTCTGGATGAGTTTATATGAGTCTGTATGAGTTGATATGAGTGTGTATGAATCTGTATGAGTTTGTATGAATCTGTATGAGTCTGTATGAGTACATATGAGTCTGGATGATTTTATATAAGCCTGTATGAGTTTATATGTGTCTGTATGAGTTTATATGAATCTATATAAGTTGTTATGAATCGTTTATATGCATCTTTATGAGTATGTCTGACTTTATGTGACTCTGTATGAGCCTGTATGATTTTATATGTCTGCATGAGTTTATATAACTCTTTATTAGTCTTTATGAGTTTATAATAATTTGTATGAGTTTATACGACTCTGTATAAGTTTATATGAGTCTGTATGAGTTCATATGAGTTTGGAAGAGTTTATGAGTCTGTATGAGTTCACATGAGTCTGGACGAACTTATATGAGTCTGTATAAGTTTATATGCATCTGTATGAGTCTGTTTGAGTCTATATGACTCTGTATGAGTTTATATGAGTTCATATGAGTCTGTATGAGTTTATATGATTCTGGACGAGTTTACCTGAGTCTGTATGAGTTTGTATGCGTCTGTATGTTTATATGAGTCTGTATGAGTTTTTATGAATCTTTTTGAGTCTTTATGAGTTTATATGAGTCTTCATTAGTCTGTATGAGTTTATATTAGTTTGTATGAGTTTATATGAGCCTCTATGATCGTATATGAGTCTGTACGAGTTTGTATGAGTTTATATGAATCTGTATGAGTTTATATGCATCTGTATTTGTCTTTCTGACTTTATATGACTCTGTATGAGTCTGTATGAGTTTATATGACTCTGTATGAGTCTGTTTGAGTTTATATGAGTCTGTATGAGTGTATATGAGTCTGTATGAGTTTCTATGAGTCTGCATAAAATTATATGAATCTGTATGAGTTTATATAAGTCTGTTTGAGTTTATTTGAGTCTTTATTACTCTGTATGAGTTTATATTAGTTAATGTGTTTATATGACTCTTTATAAGTTTATATGAGTCTGTGTGAGTTCATATGATTCGGCACGAGTTTATATGACTCTGTATAACTTTGAGTTTATATGAGTCTATGCAAGTCTGTATGAGCCTGTTTTAATTCTGTATGTGTTTATATGAGTCTGTATGAGTTTATATAAGTTTATGTAAGTTTATATTAGTTTATTTAAGTTTGTATGAGTTTATATGAGTCTGTATGAATTTATATGAGTCTGTATGAGTTTATATGAATCTGTATGAATCTGCATGAGTCTGTATGATTTATATGAGTCTGTATGAATGTGTATGAGTCTTATGAATTTATTTGTATCTGTACGAGTATATATGAGTCCTTATAAGTTTGTGTGTGTTTGTATGAGTTTATATGCGTTTGTATGAATGTATCTGAGTCTTTATGAGTTTATATGAATCTGTATGGGTCTGTATGAGTTTAAATGAGTATTCATGAGTCTGTGTAAGTTTATATGAGTATGTATGAGTTTATATGAGTTCGTATGAGTTTATATGAATCTGCTTGCGTCATTATGAGTCTGTATGAGTTTATATGAGTCTGCAATAGTCTGTTTGAGTTTTTATGAGTCTGTATGAGTTTATATGAGTCTTTATGAGTCTGTATGAATTTATATGAGTCTTTATGAATCTGTAGGAGTTTATATCAGTTTTTATTAGTCTGTATGAGTTTATATTAATTTGTATCAGTTCACATGAGTCTTTATGAGTTTATATAAGCCTGTATGAGTCTGTATAAGTTTATATGAGTATATATGAGTTTATATGAGTCTGTATAAGTTTACATAAATTTTTATGAGTATATATACATTTATATGAGTCTGTATGAGTTTATATGAGTCTGTATGATTTTATATGAGTCTGTTTGAGTCTGTCTTAGATTATACGAGTCTGCATGAATCTGCACGATTTTATATGAGTATTTATTAGTCTGCATATGTTTATATAGGTCTGTATGAGTCTGCATGAGATTATATTAGTCTGTTTGAGTTTATACAAATCTGCTCGAGTCTGTGTGAGTTTATAAGAGGCTGTATGAGTTTATATGAGTTTGCATGAGTCTGTATGAGTCTGTATGAGTTTATATGAGTCTCTATGAGTTCATATGAGTGTGGACGGGTTTATGTGAGTCTGTATGGATCTGTATGAGTCTGTATGTACCTGTATGAGTCTGTATAAATTTATTTCAGTCTGTATAAGTTTATATGAGTCTATATGAGTTTATGTGCGTTTGTATGAGTCTGTATTAGTCATTATGAGTTTTTATGAGTCTTAATCAGTTTATATGAGTATGTATGAATTTATCTAGGTCTTTATGAATTTATATGAATCTGTATGAGTTTATATGAGTCTGTATGAATCTGTAGGACTTTATATGAGTTTTTATTAGTCTGTATGTATTTATAATATGTTGTATCAGTCTACATGTGTCTGTATGAGTTTATATAAGTCTGTATGAGTCTGTATAAGTTTATATGAGTTCACATCAGTCTGTATATTTATATGAACCTGTATGAGTTCATATGAGTCCAGACGAATTTATATGCGTCTGTATAATTTTAAATGACTCTGTATGAGTCTGTATGAGTTTATATGAGTCTTTATTAGTCTGTATTAGTTTATGTTAGTTTGTATGAGTTTTTATGAGTTTGTATGAGTTTTTATGAGTTTATATGAGCCTGTATGTGTATATGAATCTGTATGATTTTATATGAATCTGGACGGGTTCTTATGAGTCTGTATGTGTTTATATGAGTTTATATGAGTCTGTATGCGTTCAGGAGTGTGGACGAGTTTATATGAGTCTGTATGTGTTTATATGAGTTTATATGAGTCTGTATGCGTTCAGGAGTGTGGACGAGTTTATATGAGTCTGTATGTGTTTATATGAGTTCACATGAGTCTGTATGAGTCTACATGAGTTTATATCACTCTGTATGAGTTTATATGTGTTCACATGAGTCTGTATGAGTTTATATGAATCTATTTGAGTCTCTATGAGTTTATATGAGCCTGCATGTTTATATTAGTCTGTATGAGTTCATATGAACCTGGAGTGTCTGTATAAGTTTATATGCGTCTGTAGGAGTTCATATGAGTCAGCATGAGTACACATGAGTTTGCATGAGTTTATATGAGTCTGTATGAGTTTATATGAATCTATTTGAGTCTGTATGAGTTTATATGAGTCTGTATGAGTTTGTTATGACACTGTATGATTCTGTATGAGTCTATATGAGTCTGTATGAGAGCTAATGGCACCCCTGATTTAGTAGTGATTGTATTGTCATTTGTAAACCAGGAGGATAACGTTTAGAAGACAATATGATTTTTTTTGTTTTGTTTTGGCTATTTTTGTATCAAACTGTTACATACATGGACCATTATTTTACATTTTGATCATTGTAAATTGCAATATTGATCTAAAACAGCTTATAGAATCAGGTCTTCATAGAACTGGGAAGCCCCAGCTCTTCGTAGAACTGGGAAGCCCGCCTCTTCATAGACCAGACATTTATAATGAGAGAACACTGTTATGATTACATCTCTCCTTTAACTTCACCTTACTGCTCCTTTGACCTCTGTGTCCTCTGACCTCATTGTCCTCTGACCTCTTTGTCAGCTGCTCTCTTTCTGTTTCACTCACACTGACCTCTGACCTCTGTGTTGTCTATGTCAGCTGCTCTGTTTCTGTTTCACTCATGCTGACCTCTGACCTCTGTGTCCTCTGACCTCTGAGTCAGCTGCTCTGTTTCTGTTTCACTCATGCTGACCTCTGACCTCTGTGTCCTCTGACCTCTGAGTCAGCTGCTCTGTTTCTGTTTCACTCATGCTGACCTCTGACCTCTGTGTCCTCTGACCTCTGAGTCAGCTGCTCTGTTTCTGTTTCACTCACATTGACCTCTGACCTCTGTGTCTTCTGTGTCAGCTGCTCTGTTTCTGTTTCACTCACGCTGACCTCTGAGTCCTCTGTGCCAGCTGCTCTGTTTCTGTTTCAATCAGGCTGAATATAAACCCTTAGTTTTAACAGTTAAAACAGTAAAAGAACAATTGTATTTTCTACCAAGACTCGAGCCTTTCAGTTTTCAGTCTAGAGTGTGATGATGAATAATCCGAGATGGGATAAGAGCCCGTTTACCTGGGGATCAGTGACATCACAACATTCTATAGGCCAATAATATTTAATACAGATGGGGCAGCTAAAACATATTATTAAAATGCAGATTCTAGTCTCTAATAGAAATGATCATGTTCAACATTTGTGCATTTACCTTTTGCATATTACATGCCAAAGTACAACATAATCAATAGGGAAAACTGGCTCTTACCCCATCTGGGGGTATGACATCATCATATGACATCATCATATTTTACCCTATTATCCTTAATGATGACTGATGTGTGATCAACAAAATGAACAAATGAAACAGCAACAGCCAAAGTCCAATTTAAACATTTAATGCAAGGATTGTAGAGTGGGTTATTGGGTCAGTGGGCTTTTGGTGGGAGTCTATAGGGCCACGCATTGCAGAGAGTCTATAGGGTCAGAGTGTATAGGACCAGAGTCTATAGGGCCACACACTGTAGAGAGTCTATAGAACAAATGGACAAATGAAACAGCTGCAGCCAAAGTCCAGTTTAAACATTTAATGAGAGGATTGTAGAGTGGGTTATTGGGTTAGGCTTTTGGTGGGAGCTGGGAGAAGGGGAGTCGGGCTGTGCTCACTGGCACACTGCTTTATGGAAGGAAATGAGAGCTTCACCTGTCAGCTTCAGACAAAGGGACAACAGGTGAGCTGGCACACTAATTAAAGTTTTTGGGTGGAGCTTAAATGAGGGGTCAGGACAGGGCAATGGGAGGGGGCAGGACAGGGCAGTGGGAGGGGCCAAAGGGAGAGCAGGGGAGAGGATGAGGGGAGTTTTGATTACATGGTATTTCTATAAGAAATATTTAAAATATTTAAAACTGTGTATTGTTTATGTTCAAGAAATGAACATCAAAAATTGTAATCGATCAAAACAAGCTAAAATGTGATCATATTTATCTGAACCAGATAACTTGTATTGCCAGGGAAAAAAACATCTTTGGTTGAGTTGTTGATCTATTTTATTAAGTTAAAATATTAATTATTTATTACATGAGTGTCTAACTTTGCTGTCTTTAACTCTGCTAGTGCAGCCTCTGCAGCTCAGTCAGTGAATTCTGGAGGTTCTGGTCTTTCACATGAGGCCTGTCCATGTACTAACTGTTTGTCCAGCTAAGATAGTCCATGACCAGTGAAAAATGGGTCAAATGCAAAGAATAGATTCCGCTATGGGGGCAATAACGTGGACCCCCAACCATACTTTTACTTTTATCTGTATCACACAACCAACACAAGATACATGAAGTGTCTTGCACAGGGAAACAACAACTTGTGTAAAAACATACCCAAAACACCATCTGATCATTGATGTATTTTCGCACCGTCCCAGTTTGGATTAGTCTTTCCTCATAAGACAAAGATAGAACCCATTAGAAAGAGGACATCATTTAAGAGATAATGACCAAACTCAGTAAACATCTGGCTCTTTTTATATCACAGCTTTATGCATGAACTTTTTAAACATAAGCTTTTTGAGCAGTGGCGGGTCGTCAGGGCCTTCTCTGCTGGCCTAAACATACTCAGAAAAGTGAATTTATTTTATTTTATTTTCATAAATATGCAAACAAAAATATTCTCTGTTCTCTTTCTGTTATATTACGGCATATCCACTTAGTTGAGTGGCTTCGAATGTTGTTTATTGTGGTAGAGTTTTTAACCAATTATAATTCAGCTAGCTTGTGTTGTCAGGCAGATTTTGCCTGGGGCCTTCAGAATAAACAGAGCAGGTCCCATCCACTGTAAGTAGACACAGACACAGTCAGTTTCAATAGCCAATCAGATCTTGATTCTGCAAACCAGAGCTAGCTAGAAGGTCTTACGCTGAACTGGACATGTATGTGTCCTGTGATTGGTTAAAAAACTTGCTCGAGCTGGCAAAGTGGCAGTTTCCAGAATATCGAACAACTAAACCTGGACATCCAACAGCTACTGCAGTATTTTAACCCATAATGACGGAAGGAGGAGATCTGGTTGCAGATATACTTTCTACGCCATTTTCAAGACGGGCTTTTCACGAAAAGATGGAAATTATGAGAAGAGGTCAGTCAACTTCTGCACTAGCTAACCTGTCCCAGCAACTATGAACTGTACCCGTGGCTCACAGCTTCTGAGAAACGCTGTAAATTATATTGTTGTTGTACAGCTGGACACTTACAAGCTACAGTGCGTTTAAAAACGTTTGGAGACACTGGAGTGGACCTGCAGCTCAGCGAATGCAGGGAGACGGAGCTCCACGATGAAAAAGTGA
>KN484412.1:19363-40989 GCA_000787095.1 Periophthalmodon schlosseri
GCTGTTGTATAGCCTATTGTCAAAAAATGCAAATGATCTGTTTACTTTATTTTCAAAGAATAGTTTGTTTTGTTATCGTCTGGTTGGTGTCTTTTATGAAACGGTGACATTGCACAATTTATTGGACAGACTTGTTTAAGCTCACATAGCGTAATTTTGGTGGCCTTTTGTTTGGCATCTTTAAATCGCATTTTTGTTTTAAATTTTTGACAGTATCTGTGAACTTAGTTTCCTACTCTTAATTGTGAATGCAATGCAGCGTATTGGGTTTAAATGCTCCTGAAATTAAGTGTTGCTTAACTACCCTATATTGAGGTGATGTCACTGAAGGCCCAAGGGTGAAATGCATGGCCTGCCACTGTTTTTGAGGAATGGGTTTGTGCCACTAACAGTTAAAGGAACATGTCATTGGATACAGGGCCTTTAAAGGGGCTTTACTTGATTTCTGTTTGTTCCAGAACAGATATTTAAAAAAACAGTTCTGAGGGGAAAGCTGTGCGCTCTCTGCATCTAGTGTTTTATCCTCTGAAAACCAGGAAGTGCCCTGTTAGCATCCCAAAGTTTGCTAGCATTGCTGTAAAGGCAAAACTGGCTCTGGCTTCGGGAAGTTGTGCAAAGTGGTTCTAAACTCGTTGTGATGAATAATTTGGATGCTAGGAACAGGTTGGAAAATTGTGGAATACATTTGGACCACCGCAAACCATTTAAAACAAAATACTTCTGTTTTCCACATTTTTAAGACAGTAAAAATCAGGTACAGTGCCTTTAAGAACATACAGCGTTATTACATTCTAAATAATAAGGCCAGAGTCTATAGAGTCACTGCAATGTAATTCTGAACAGGTAGTAGCAGGTGACGGTAGGGTACACTTAACATGCATCAGATGTGGTCAGGTAAACAGTAGAGGGCAGGACTCAAGTGAAAGTCAAAGAGGATAATAATAATTATTATTAAGTATTTACATTAGACAAATAGGTGCTATGTATTACATTCTAAATAATAAGTCTGAGCTACAGAAGAAAGTGTTGACTTTACAAACAAGAAAACTGTAAAACTGTGTTCCTGTTTTGAGCAGAAAGTTTCCAGACAAAAGACCAGAGGAGATGAACATCAGTGTGGGCAGAATTCTGAAAATACAAAGGACAAACTCACTAAAGCACACAAAGTCTATAGGGCCAAAGTCTATAGGGCCAAAATCTACAGGGCCAAAATCTATAGGGCCACACACTGCAGAGAATCTACAGGGCCAAAATCTATACGGCCAAAGTCTACGGGGCCAAAGTCTATAGGGCCAAAGCCTATAGGGCCAAAGTCTATATGGACAAAGTGTATATGGCCAGAGTCTATAGGGCCAAAGTCTATAGGGCCAAAGTTTATAGGGCCAGACACTGCAGAGAGTCTATAGGGCCAGAGTCTATAGAGTCAGACACTGCAGTGTAATTCAGAACAGGTGGTAATAGGTAAACGGTAGCGTACACTTAACATGCATCAGATGTGGTCAGGTAAACAGTAGAGGGCAGGACTCAAGTGAAAGTCAAAGAGGAAATAGTAATAATTATTAAGTATTTACAGTAGACAAATAGGTGCTACGTATATGAATTATATGAGTTATTTTGAAACTTATTTTTAAAACCCCTTTTTCGTCTTAGTTATGTTATTCCATGTAGTTACAGTATAATCCTAAAAAAAACAAAAACAAAAAAAACAAAAAACAGGCACATTTCTTCACAGTATCTCTAAGCCTTAGAAACTTTTACTTTTTTTAATTTCAATTTTATATATATTTTTTTCTCATTAGAAAACAGGTAAAGGGTCATTATCTTACATTTATTTATTGCTTTTTAAGGAACCCAGAAGATTTACATTGCATCATTCATCCACACTCTGTAAGCTATTGCAGCCACAGCTGCCCTGGGGTAGGCTGACCAAAGTGAAGCTGCTAATCTGCGCCATTGGCTCCTCTGACCACCACCAGTTAAATACATCACATTTATACTAGGCAAGGTAGGTGAAGTGTCTTGCCTAAGGACACAACAACAGTATACACTAGAGCCACTGCTGCCCCCCTGTGACACCTGGTATTCCCAGCGGTCTCACATCCAAATATTAAGCATGTCCAACCCTGCTTCACCTCCGAGATCAGATGAGATTGGAAATTCTTAAGGTGGGATGGTTACCTGGGATTTGGATATGATTTGGACACAATCGTTTATATTAGGAGGGGAGAACACATTTTGAGCTGTGGAGGTTTCTGTCATTAGAAAATGCATTACTGAACAACTGATGTAGCTGACGAAGTTTTGAGATGCAGAGTGAAGAGAAAGTGTCATGTTTCGAAGAAGCTCGCACAGATCTGAAGGCGACACCAGAGTGATCTGTATCAGTGTGTCTTATGTCCTAACAGGGACGCCATACATCATGTGACTTTATCCCTGCATATTCTATCTGCAAAAACTTATTGACTCTTTCACCTCAAGGCTGGATCTTCGTTTTCAGAGCTGCCCTGGTTTCAGTGTGAATAGAAACATGTTGCTCATGGCACATTTCTGAAAGCATGAGCTCAAGTATCTGCACCAGCTGACACTGGAAAGTAAGGAAATTAGCCTGATTTATTTGTTTCTTTACAAATGGCACCTGGGGAATGAAGAGACTGAAGGCAACGGTTAGAGATGTGAAGAGGAGGAAGAACATCTGCCCACGGTCCAGATGCACTGCAGCTAGAACACACCACTTTGAATAAATACATGATAAATGAATGTATCAGATGTAACGTGAAAGCAGAGGTGAGTACTCAAGTACATTTACTCATTGCATTTACTCAGTTACATTTACTCAAGTACATTTACTCAGTTAAATTTACTCAGGTACATTTACTCAGTTAAATTTACTCAGGTACATTTACTTGAGTAAGAAAGAGTAAGAAATCTAGCAGCATACTTTTACTCCTACTCGAGTAATATATAGTAGAGTGTAACAGTACTGTTACTTGAGTAATATATCGTACAGTGTAACAGTACTCTTACTCGAGTTATATATAGTACAGTGTAACAGCACTCTTACTTGAGTAAAAGTTGTGGTTCCTCTTCCCACTGTGAGTAAGTCTAAAGTGATTTGAGCTTTATGTCAACAATATGAAATGATTTGAAGATATATACGATTTAGTTTGACTCATTTTTGTATCTGTTTGAAAATACCATATTTTGTGACTTATTTCATGTTTAATATTTTGTCCTTCCATTAACATCAAATTTTAAATCTGATGTTACATCCCGACAGTTACTTTACTTTAAGTTACTTGTTAAGTTCCTCTTTAAGTTCCTCTTACTTGAGCGCAAGTTTTCCTAAATACTTTTGTACTTCTACTTGAGTAATATTACTTAGTTACTTGGATTACCTTTCCTCTTACTGGAGTACAGTGTTTGGCTAGTCAACCATCTCTGACGTAAAGAAACATGTGAGATATTGTTATTTATGTATTATACTTATTATAAGTATAAGTATTATACTTATACGAACCAGGTGCAGTATCTAATATCAATGCTCCAATGAGAAGGCTCTGGTTAAAGTTTTGGGGTTAAAGATTTGAGGCTGCTCTCTTATTGGTGGATTTCAGACTCCCACTGTACTTTACCATGAAATATAAGGTAATAAGGTAAACGCACAAATGTTGAACCTGATCATTTCTATTAATGACATAGATCTGAGACAAGTATCTGCATTTGAACAACACTGCATTTAAAAACAGCATCTGTATCAAAAACTGTTGGGCTATAAAATGTTGTGGTATCATCTGAAACCTACAACAGCACCAGTATGAGGTTAGACGGGATATGAACTGGTGATCCTCTGGTTACTTGACAGACTAATACACCACTGCACCACTGCTGTCCCTGATATTTAAAGTACTTTTACTAATGCAACAGAATACTTCAAAAACCAGTCTCCAAGACGATATGAGCAGAATACTTCAAAACCCTCCAGTCTCCATGACGATAGAAGTTACATCGGGGAAATTTTATAGTAAAAAATGTACTTGGTAATGCTCACATTTATGAAAGGCTTTTCCACCTTAAAGCCTCTCAAACCACTCACCCATTCACCACCACCACACCAGTATACACCCACACTGGGGTTGAGGCAGGTGAAGCGCCTTGCTCAGGGACACGCCAAATTGTGGGTCAGTGGATCTGATTGCTAACCCTAAAAACACAAAACTAGTCTAGCAAACAAACAATTCCAGAGCAAGTTTCAGGCCATACCACCTCCCTCAGAGTAAACGATCGTGGGGTTAGGGTTAGGATATAAACTCTAGTTCCTCAGACCAGAACCTTCAGACTGAGAACCTTTGAACCTTTTGTACCATCTACCATTAATGTAAATATCAGGGGCGGGATTTGAACCTCCAAACCGTCAGATCAGAGACAACCACAATACTAAATAAGCTACAGTCACCATTATGCACCATTGGGCTTGTACACCTGTACAAGCCCAATGGAGTCACAGCCACCCCGGGGGCAGACTGACAGAAGCGAGGCTGCCAACCTGTTTTGAGTCTAGATTTGATTTCTTCTTTGTCTCGTTCTCAAGGTCACAGCAGCAGAACAAACATGAGGCACGTTTTCACATTCGGAGGGTTTCTGGTCTGTTTCCGTTCCTTCTCTGTTCCTGTTGCTTGGTGCTGTGTGTGTGTGTGTGTGTATGCGCGAGTGTGTGTATGCATGTGTGTATATGTATGTGTGTGTGTGTATGTGTTCGTGATTAATCTTGCAGCCCTGTTGGTTGCCAGTTCGTCTTGGTGGCGTTTTGCTTTGTCACGGAGCTTTCTGCAGAATGAGGATGGACCACAACGAGTCGTGATGTCTGGGGTCTGTGCTGTCCTGGAACACTTATCAAGCGCACCCAGAGGAGAGAGAGGGCAGGAGGGGATGATAACAAGAGAGAGGGAGGGGGTGGCAGTGAGGGGAAAGGAAGGGGGGGAAGGGGGGGATTGCTTGATTCAAATTGTGATTTCGATTTGATCGTGATTAATCTTGCAGCCCTGTTGCCATGGCAATTAACAATTTAAAGAAAATATATCTTTTGAATGGGATGGTTTATATCTAGAAGATTAATTACAATCATGATTTTTGACCCTTGTTTTTCTTATTCAAAACTATTTGATTCTTTTATATTGAAATCACAGATGTGTGTGTGTGTGTGTGTGTGTGTATGTGCGGGCGTATATGTGTGTGCATGTGTGTGTGTGTGCATGTCTTTGTGTGTGTGTATTTGTTGTATGTATGTGTGTGTGTTTGTGTGTGTGTGTGTGTGTGTGTGTGTGTGTGTGCGTGCGTGTATGTGCGTGCGGATACATGTTTGTAATGGGGAACCACACTGATGGAGAAACTGCAGTGGAAGTGTATCTGTGCAGCTCTGTGTAGACTGAGTGAGGATGAACAGAATACTAACACACTCCAGAGACAGACACTGCGGCTCTTTATCACATGATCAAATATATATCAGGACGAAAAGGCAGCCTTAGTGTACTAGAGCTGTCTGCATAACAGTTTACTATACTGCATGGGGTTAGGGGGTATTATGCAAAGTCACTTTTTTATTTTTTTTAGCTTTCTACTATGTTATAACGTTGTTCCCTCATCAAAAACATGCCTGAAGAGGCTGTAGTGATCCATGCATGTTTGAGTAATTTAGTGAACTCTCCCGGGCCCTATTCAAACTCTCTTTACGTTTAGCAGTACGATTCTATCCAAAGCTCCGCCCACAACCTTGGGCTTGAGTTCCCAAACCGCTCCCAGGCAAGCTGAGAGACATATTCCCTCTAGCATTAGTCTTATATAAGCCTTTCACAGTTTCATGCATTCTTCATTCACTCCACACTCCACACAAAGATACTATTGTAGTCACAGGTGCCCTGGGGTAGACTGACGGAAGTGAGGCTGCCATTCTGTGCCATCATCCACCGCCAACACTCACACACCTCATTCACACTATGAAATGTGGGTAAGTGTCTTGCCCAAGAACACAATTTGAAACACTGTGCCACCAGCGGTCTCTCATCCGCGTACTAACCCCACCCAGCTCAGATTAGCTTCTGAGATGTGACGAGATCAGGCTTTGACACGAGGTTTGGGCACAAGTAAAGGTGGGGTTTAACCCTAACCCTAAAGTAGAGTTTAATCCTAACCCTAAAGTAGTGTTTAACCCTAACCCCAAGGCACAGTTTAACCCTAACCCTGAAATAAGGTTTAACCCTAAGCCTAACCCTAAGGTAGAGTTTAACCCTAACTCTAACCCTAAAGTAGGGTTTAGCCCTAACCCTAAGGTAGAGTTCTAATGTATGTTTGATGCTTCTTAATCACTCTAAACCCAATTTACACAAGAGTACAAATACACATACCTAAACTTTAACCTTAAAGGGGAGGGCTGTGATTGGCAGTTGGCAAAATGAAGCAGGAAGTAAGTGACGTGGATGTGTCGTCAGGTGAACTATGACTCATGAAGTTAAATGGTGGAGAGAGGGCCCTGTGACAAAGAGCTGAGCAGTTCAAATGTCACACAGGCATTAGGTTTTATTATGACTGAGGGAAATTAAACCCACTATTTTAGGTCATTTCTGTGTGGACCCAATTCAGTGATTCACTCCAGCAGATCAGAATTAGACTGTGTTATTATGGTGCTT
Source organism: Periophthalmodon schlosseri (assembly GCA_000787095.1). Taxonomy (NCBI): domain Eukaryota; kingdom Metazoa; phylum Chordata; class Actinopteri; order Gobiiformes; family Gobiidae; genus Periophthalmodon; species Periophthalmodon schlosseri. The sequence goes on from KN484412.1 coordinate 26,044, forward strand.
TCTTCAAACCCTGTGGTAACAATGGAGCCAAAGTAAAAGATTATAAAACAAGCAAATTTTTCATTTTTATTGCAGAAAAAATACCCTGGTTCATTTCCCTCTTTTTTAAGCCATTCTATACATTTGACCTTTTTATTTCTGAATTCTTCTCCTGGAAAAATCCTTTTAAAAGTCTAAACCATCTCAAAATTGCAAGTTTAGAAAGTAAAAAAGCCACCACCAGCTTATCTGCCAGGAATGTTCCAAAGTTTGGAATTAAAGCAGAGTTAGATCAACATAACAGTTGGTCGATATATCTGGCCAATATTTACACTTTTTATCAGCTAAATCTCCAGCTGACATTTTGTTTTGGCCAACCAGCTGCCTAAAGTTTAACATTTTAATGACATGATTTGGGAAAATAATAAAAATAGTCCCTAGAAATTGGTACAAAAATATCGGCAGACCTTAGCGGCTGTTGTTTTTTTTAGATTCTCTGGATATTGACAAAAACAACGTATTGCTCGATGTCTACATTTAAGCAAACAATTTCCATGGAGATGACACAGAACGCGACAAGGCCAAGTTACAGGCAGATCTGTGGAGAGGCAAGCTCACTCACAGTATGCATGTTTTTCAAGGTCATGCAGATGTCACGCATTTAATTATATACTGTGGAACATTCCAAATAAAGAAATATATCTCCATGGAGACACGCAAGTAGCAGATCCCCACCACAAAAGCTACATAGTGTACCTTTAACAAGATAACCTATAATGACCCTAACCCTAACCCATAATAACCTGCCATTAAAGCAATTAATATAATAAGTTATTGATCATTATTGTTTGTTCCTGTTGAAAATTTGCAGCTGATATCAGATGTCTCCATCATGTCACAGAGACTCCATGTCACAGAGGCTCCATCGTTTCAGAGGCTTCATTGTGTCACAGAGACTCCATCATGTCAGAGGCTCCATCATGTCACAGAGGCTCCATCGTTTCAGAGGCTTCATTGTGTCACAGAGACTCCATCATGTCAGAGGCTGCATCATGTCAGAGGCTCCATCATGTCACAGAGACTCCATCATGTCAGAGGCTGCATCATGTCAGAGGCTCCATCATGTCACAGAGACTCCATCATGTCAGAGGCTGCATCATGTCAGAGGCTCCATCATGTCACAGAGACTCCATCATGTCAGAGGCTCCATCATGTCACAGAGGCCCCATCATGTCACAGAGGCTCCATCATGTCACAGAGGCCCCATCATGTCACAGAGGCTCCATCATGTCACAGAGGCTCTCATGTCACAGAGGCTCCATCGTGTCAGAGGCTTCATCATGTCACAGAGACTCCATCATGCTACAGAGGTCCCATCATGTGAGAGAGGGTCCATCGTGTCAGAGGCACCATCATGTCTCAGAGGCCCCATTATGTCACAGAGGCTCCATTGTATCAGAGGCTGCATCGTGTCACAGAGGCTCCATCGTGTCAGAGGCTGCATCATGTCAGAGGCTCCATCATGTCACAGAAACTCCATCATGTCAGAGGCTCCATCATGTCTCAGAGGCCCCATTATGTCACAGAGGCTCCATTGTATCAGAGGCTGCATCGTGTCACAGAGGCTCCATCGTGTCAGAGGCTGCATCATGTCAGAGGCTCCATCATGTCAGAAGCTCCATCATGTCACAGAGGCTCCATCATGTCAGAGGCTCCATCATGTCACAGAGGCTCCATCATGTCAGAGGCTCCATCATGTCACAGAGGCCCCATCATGTCACAGAGGCTCCATCGTGTCAGAGGCTTCATCATGTCACAGAGACTCCATCATGCTACAGAGGTCCCATCATGTGAGAGAGGGTCCATCGTGTCAGAGGCTCCATCATGTCTCAGAGGCCCCATTATGTCACAGAGGCTCCATCGTGTCAGAGGCTCCATCGTGTCAGAGGCTTCATCATGTCACAGAGGCTTCATCATGTCACAGAGGCTTCATCATGTCACAGAGGCTTCATCGTTCCAGAGGTTCTATCGTGTCAGAGGCTCCATCATGTCGCAGAGACTCCATCATGTCACAGACATTTCAGGCAAAAGTAGAACATCTTCATTACTGAAATTCCCATTGTTTTTGGCATTGTCTGTGTCCGTTCTCACGTTCGTCAGTGTGACATTTTTGTTTTGGATCTGGTATATTAACTTTTAAGTGATTCATGCTCTGACATTTTAGAATCTATTTCACTACAAACCCCAACTGAGTTTCTCATTTCAAATAGAAAGACAAAGTTGTTCCTGTAGTAGTGTCCACATGCTCATTAGAGTACCTTAAAGGTCCTATACACAAAATGCACTTATGTTATAATGCTGTTACCTCCTCAAAATCATACCTGGAGTTGTGTTTTGTTTCATTCACAGATGTTTGAGTAACCCTTTATTATTAGTTTGTCTACATCTCCAAAACTCAAAATGCTCTGTTCCACCTTGTGATGTCATGAAGTGATAGTTTTCCAGTTGACAGCTCCTTTTACCTTTAGTTCAGTAGAGATTGGCAATTCCTGGGGTGAAATGATCAAAATGATTCTAGTGAAGGTGTACGGAGTTTAAAAACACAGTGGAGCACTTCCTGTATTACAACATGACATCACAAGGTGTAACAGAGTGTTTTTTGTTTGAGAGAAGAACTCAGTCTAAATATGCAGGGTTTGTGTGTTAAACATGTGTGAATGAAACAAACACAACTCTTCCAAACGGTCAGAATTACTCTCCAGATTAACAGAATGAGACCTACTGCCAGCCACAAATTCATCATCCTCTGATGGATAACCCAGGGTTGCAGGAGAAAAAACATTTGAACTTGAAAAACTCTTTGAAGGTTGATCCGGATGTTGCTCATGGAAGGCCGAAATGAGAAGTGGGTCCAAGCTATAGCTAGCGGACACCCACGAACGCTCTTCTGGACCATAGCCTTCCCAATCAACCAGGTATTGGATGCCCCGACCACAACTGTCTGGAACGCAGGAGGCGCCGCACAGTATATGCAGGCTCCCCGTCAATCAGATGTGTTGGCGGTGATAGAGGCAAAACCAGAGCCTGAAGGCCTGAACAGAAGGACATGACGTTTCCTTCTCCTGCGACTGAAACAAGGCCGGCTGGTACCTATAAGCACACTGAAATGGGGAAAAACCAGTGGCAGAACTTTTCAGTATGTTGTGAGAGTACTCGACCCACAGTAGCTGCTGGGACCAAGAGGAAAGGTTCCTCGAGGCCATACAATGCAACACTGTCTCCATCTGCTGGTTGATTCTCTCTGTTTGGCCGTTGGACTGAGGATGATAGCCAGATGACAGGCTAACAGTGGCCCCTAGAAGAGAATAGAACTTCCGCCAGAAGATGGAGGTGAATTGCGGACCCCGATCAGACACAATATCAGTGGGGAGTCCATGCAGCCGAAAAACATGCTGCAACATGAGCTCAGCTGTCTGTTTGGCAGATGGAAGTTTGGCCAGCGGAATGAAATGGGCCATCTTACTAAACTGATCAACGACAGACAGGTGGTGTGTGCATGGGAAGCAGATAAGCCAGTGACAAAGTCGAGGGATATATGGGACCAAGGCCGGTGAGGAACAGGAAGAGAAAGAAGATGGCCAGCAGGGGCATGGTGAGTGGGTTTAGACTGGTTACAGATCTGACAGGCATTGGCAAAATCTCTTGTTGAGATTCCAGGGCTTAATCCAGGGTACCCCACCAGAATCTTTGTCGCAAGACCTCCTTAGTTCGCTGGATGCCGGGATGACAGGTAAGTCTGGAACAGTGAGCCCATTGCAGAACGTCTGACCTGAGATGCTGTGGGACATACAGGAGGTTGTCAGGACAAGTACTGGGGCCAGGCTGGTCTTCCAGAGCAGCTTTTACTCGTTCCTCTGCTTTCCAGGTGAGTGTGGCAACCATATGGGAATTAGAAAGAATGGTTTCAGGTTCTGCAGTGGGGTCCTCAGAGGTGGAGAACTGGCGAGACAGAGAATCAGGCTTAGTGTTACATGGACAGTAAGACAAAGTAAAATTGAATCTATTCAGAAACAATGCCCACCAGGCCTGTTGGGAACTGTCCTATTTTGGCAAAGATATTCCAGATTCTTGTGATCAGTCCAGACTAGGAACGGAATCTTGTAACCCTCAAGCCAGTGTCTCCACTCTTCTAAGGCCAACTTCACAGCCAGTAAATCTCTATTACCAATGTCATAGTTCCTTTCTGCAGGTGACGTCGGCAGAAGAAGACGCAGGGATGTAGCTTGAGGTCATCGGGTGCTTTCTGTGGCAACACAGCACCCACCCCCACATCTGAGGCATCTACTTCAACCACAAACTGTCCTTCAGGATCTGGAACGCGAAGGATAGGAGCTGTGGTGAAGAGGTTCTTCAGAGTCTTGAAGGCCGCATCTGCCTCTGGTGACCACTTGAAGGGCATCTTGGAGGAGGTGAGAGCTGTAAGGGGAGCTGCAACCAGAACTATAGCAATGGATGAACCGCCGGTAGAAGTTCACAAACCCCAGGAAGTGTTGCAACATCTTGCGGTGACAACCTCCACTTTAGAGGGATCCATGGATACACTTCCCTGACCAATGATATATCCCAGAAAGGCAACTGATGGGGAATGAAACTCACACTTCTCCTTGCCTTGACAAAGAGTGAGTTGGCAAGCAAGCGTTGCAGTACGGTCTGTACATGATAAATATGTTCTTCCCAGGACTTAGAGAAGATCAGCATGTCATCAAGGTAAATAAAAACATACTTGTTCAGCATGTCACGAAGGACATTATTGACCAGGGATCGGAACATAGCGAGGACGTTAGTGAGACCGAATGGCATAACCAGGTATAACCATAGTGTCCTGTGGGTGTGTTAAAGGCGGTCTTCCACTTGTCTCCTTCACGGATCCAGACAAGATGGTAAGCATTGCGTAGGTCGAGTTTAGAGAAAATAACAGTATCCTGCAAGAGTTCAAAGGCAGACGACATGAGTGACAGAGGGTATTGATTCTTGACAGTAATGCTTTATGGGGGCTAATGCTTGTTTAGCCCCCTGTAGTCTATGCAAGGCCTAAGAGTCGTATCTTTCTTTTCAACAAAGAAGAAACCTGCACCAGTGGGAGATGAAGAGGAACAAATGATTCCTGCCGCCAAAGACTCATCAACATACTTCTCCATAGCTTCCCTTTCAGGTCCAGAGAGGGAGTAAATACAACCACGAGGAGGAGAAGTTCCAGGCAGAAGGTCAATGGCATGGTCATACGGACGATGTGGACAAAGTGATGCTGCCTTGATCCTGCTAAAAACCTCTTGGAGGTTGTCGTACTCCTCGGGAACACCTGTAAGGTCTGATTGAGGACCAGAGTTGTCAGGCAGTAGCACTGTTGGAATGGCTTGGTTGAGGCAGATCTGATGACAGGATGGACTCCACCTAGTAATGGAGCCTGTAGACCAATCAATATGGAGGTTATGATGGAGAAGCCATGGGAAGCCGAGGATTACAGGGTGCTGTGGAGTTTTCAGGATGTGAAACTGGATAGTGTCGTGGTGGTTGCCAGCCAGTAACAGGCAAACAGGGACAGTGCGATGTGTTATGGTGCCCAAAAATCTGCCGTCCAGAGCATTAGCAGGTACAGGTGCTGGAAGAGGAGAATGGTCACCGTGTGAGTACCACTCTCAAGCAATAGACGAGCTCGAAACTCAGGCCGTTTAACAGGGGATAGTGTAGAGGAGAGGCTCACCGGTATTTCCCTTTCTACTGATGAGCCTGCCCTTTTACTGGACATCTGGAAACAAAAAGGCCGGGCTTTCCACAGTAGAGACAAAGATTACACTGCCGGCGGCATTGGTTCTGCCCACCTGCATAGGCTCTGAACCCCCATCATGAGGAGCTGAGGTGTGGCTGACCAGACCTAATGGGGAACGTGGGCGTGGGATAGGGCATCGTTCAGGAGGTTTTTGCCTTTTCTCTAGATGCCGAGCTTGGATACGGCGATCAAGTTTGGTTGCCAACTTGATCAGGTTATCGGGGTCGGATGGGAGATCATAAGAAACCAGCTTATCCTTAATGTAGTCATTCAGACCCAAAAGATAGGCGTCAGTCTGAGTTGCAACATTCCACTGACTTTGAAGGGCCTGGGTCCGGAATTCAATAGAGTAATCAGCAACTGTGCGGGCCCCCTGTCACACCCCCATTAAACCACCAGCTGCATTGGGTCCAGAGGTTGTGGCTCCAAACACCTTGCGGAGTTCTCTAGCGAATGCATCGAAAGAAGTGCAGACAGCTGTCTGGCGCTCCCACTCAGCAGTTCCCCACAACTGAGCCCTTTCAGTAAGATGATTGATGGCAAATGCCACTTTGGCTCTCTCGGTGGCACATGTGTGACGTTGTAGGGCAAAGAGAATGGAGCAGTTGGTTAAGAATGGATTACATCCTTCGGGGTCTCCCCCATAGCGTTCAGGTTCACCTACTTGAGGTTCTGAAATAGCTCCAGGTGCAATCACCTCAACAGAAGGTTGTGGTTCTGGATTAGTTGGAGCGGGAGTGACAGCAGTGACAAGCTGGGTAACAGTAACTGCTAGTTGCTGGATCTGTCAAATTAGCTATATTTTATTCATTAGCTGCAGTAGACTGACGAGCGGCACTAGCAGCAGACGCTAGCTCGGTGTTGCTACATGCTAGCTTCAAGTCTGGCAAGCCGCTCCATTGGACTTTCATTGTGTGCTGAGTCCATACTGGCTAGATTGTACTATCACGCAGGTAAAACTGGACTCAAATGCAACACAAAGAATACAGTCCAACTTCTTAGTCTCAATAAATACAACAGAAAGTGTCCTTGAAACAGATGATTCTTAATATGATAAATCAGGCCAAAAAACTGAGGAATGATGTCTTATTTAATATCAACAAAAATCTCTTCCACTACGGGGAATCAATATGGGAACTCAGGATCAGTCCCTCAGACAGAGATTAATACAAGTTCAAAATTGCAGAATGCAAACAACAGATTTGTTCAAGTACAGAGCTTGAATGTCTCTCTCAACTGATCGACAATCTAGCAAGAACTGAATGAACAGAGGGAGTATATATATAGGCTATCCTGGGCTGATTAGCAAATGAATAGCAACTGCAGGGAAAACAGGGAGGTAGCAAAAGAAGGACTGGAACAGGCTGGGAAACGGAGCTGGACTGGGATAAACATGAAAAACGGGCAGAACTGTGACAACTGCTAACCGGTAAGGAGGGTTTGAATAGGGCACGGGAGAGATTGCTAGATTACTCAAACATACATGGATGACATCTAAAACCTCTTCAGGCATGTTTTGAGGGAACAATGTTATAACCTGGGTGAAGGCTTCAAAGTGGATTTTGCATAATTCCCCCTCTTCAGTTACTCAGATGGATACAACGTTTTCATTTTTTTGTTTGAATAAATCCAGTATTTTCAGTATTTGTTTAGTTCTGCAGCTCTGCACACCTCATCGTCTGATTGGATTTGATTGGTGCATAGACTTTCTGTTGTTTGCCTTTTGCCTTTGGCTTGCAGGTTAATCACATTATCCCAAAACCATTAACCCAAACAGTGTCCACTGCTCTGCCTTGATGGTGTTCTCCGCTCTGAGGCTTTCTTTGATACTTACACAGGAAGCCTATTCATTCTCATTGAGCCAATCAGAAGAATCAACATCAGGTGTTTACTCGGACACTAAAATAAAAAGGTAAGTATGTTTTAGGCCACAGACAGTGCATCCTGCTAGTAGCTGGGATCATGTACATAATGGTACTTGGTAAAAAATAGAGCTACTCCAGGAGGTAGCATTTCTGTCAGAAAATGAGTAAGACACAGCACATTAGATAGTATGGCTGTGCAAAAATATCGAAATATCGTGATACAAAATGTATCAATATTTTGCCAAGAGTTTTTGGTTCATTTTACTAAATTATTTTCTGACAGAGCTATAGTTTTGTTGCTTTTTCATGAAATACATTTGCCATATTCACAGTTTGGGTAAAATGTCCGAGTTTCATATGAACTCTTCACAGATAGTGGTTAGTTCTGCTGCGAGCTTCAGAGCAGTTAAATTGTGTATATGCCTGTTTAAGTCAATGTTGAGCTAATATTATGAACGAATATGACCAACACTTAATGTTTTCTTCTCTTTAATCACATTCACTAAACCAAATGCACTTTGTTCATTTCTCTTTATTAATACAAGATACATGCTCCATTAATGTTTTATTAGAACTTTTTAAGCACTTTTCTTTCTATTTGAAATCAGACACATGAGATACTTTGGCTTGAAATCAGAATAAAAACTTTATATTATTGCAATGTGAATACCAAACGATTATCTTCTGCACTGAAGAAGCCGCCTGCTCCTTTCTCTGTATCATCATAATCACATATGAGATTCAAAGGCACACTGTCAGGTTAGCAACACCCCACTACATCACACGTCACCAGACACTTTTGGCCATGACTTCCTGTTTCTGTATCCATGGAGACACGGGCAGACGGATGTGTTGGCGCGGTGGATTCTTAAGGTCATCACAGCAAAGCTACTATTGCAGTCTCTATGGTAGGAGCTAAAGCGTGTGAGTATTCAGACGAAACCATGACGACAATGGGAACATTAGAACGTAATGACGAAGAAGAAGGTGTGTATTATTAGGTGAAGAATGGGGAGGGGGTTAAAACATGTGTTTATCTGTGAAAGGGCAGCAGATAACTTCAGGTAATGGTGGATACAAACCTTTGGATATTAAAGGTGCACTGTGTAACCTTTCTGATGGAGGGTTTGTCACCTGCTTGTTTCCATGGAGATGTTATTGCTTTGCCTGAAATGTTCAGTGCTGAATTAAACTCTTTTAATAACCTGAAAAACATGCTTAGTGTGAGGGAGCTTGTCTCCATGGAGATAGATTTAAGCAATAACGTCTAAATAGAGACATTAGAAAAGTTACATAGTGCACCTTTAAAGTGCCTATGAAACAAAGCAAAAACACATATATTAGCAGACAGAACATACATAGTGGTAAATCCAAAACTATTACCTAGTAACCAAACTCAAAACAAGAGGCAAAACATGTCTAATTTACATAATAGTCATTATTTGACAAATAAAAATATATGACAAGACTTTTTTTTCCTTAAATGAAAGTTTGGACAGAAAACGCCTTCCTTCCACATAAAGTGAACCTGCATTTTAGATTATATTTTGTGTGTTTATGACATAGAGGGATCCATTTTTAGAACACAGCCCTACTCACTGGAATGTTCCATCTTTTATCAACCTTTGGTCACAAACTGCTGCCCGACTGATTTAAAACTATGATATACACTGCCTGACCAAAAAAAAAAAAAAAGAGGTTGCCACCTGGATTTAACTAAGCAAATAGGTTGGGCTTGCTGCAGTTCAGGTTCAGGTCAGGTCTAGGTTCATCAACAGTATGTGCTCAAAGAATGAGGTCAGCTGACTACCTGAATATACTGAATGACGAGGTTATTCCATCAATGGATTTTTTCTTCCCTGATGGCACTGGCATATTCCAAGATGACAATGCCAGGATTCATCTGGCTCAAATTGTGAAAGAGTGGTTCAGGAGCATGAGACATCATTTTCACACATGGATTGGCCACCACAGAGTCCAGACCTTAACCCCACTGAGAATCTTTGGGATGTCCTGGAGAAGGCTTTGAGCAGCAGTCAGACTCTACCATCATCAATGCAAGATCTTGGTGAAAAATGAATGCAACACTGGATGGAAATAAATCTTGTGACATTGCAGAAGCTTATCGAAACAATGCCACAGCGAATGTGTGCCGTAATCAAAGCTAAAGGCGGTCCAACGAAATATTAGAGTGTGTGACCTTTTTTTTTTGGCCAGGCAGTGTATATTTACTACAGACAGGCCACTATTTGACCAAATCTGCGATTATTTGAAAAACATGAAAAACTGTCATGTGACCTTTGACACATAAAGTATGTTTGTATGCTTATCGCCATGGAAATGCCATTGATTTGCCTGGAACAGTTTGGCACAAAAATGTCTCCCCTGTATTTATTAAATTTAAGGTGTTCTTATGAAATATATGCAGTCTGTAAAAATGGTCGCCTCTCCACAGACTTAGATAGATAGCGCGAGATAGATAGGAGATTATTAATGATACTGTGGAACATTCCAGGCAAAGGAAATAACATCTCCATGGACACTTAGCAGGTGACATACCCTGCACTAGAAAAGTTATGTAGTATACCTTTAAAGTACAGTCTGCATATAGTCTTTCTTCTGATGACTCTAGTTCAGTAAATTGACCAGAGTAGCCCTAAAAACATGTTTACACCTGTTTGTGTAAGAGGCTAAAGTTCAAGCTAACACAAGCTGTCCACTACATGTTAGCAAACACAGATGCCCTGTAGACACGCTGTCAGGAGTCACCATGCTAACACCTCTGCTCCACACATGCACCCGCACGTTAGCACACATGAGCTAGCAGGTCAGGGAAGCATGAAAGGACTCTCTTCACCCACATAGATGACCTTTGGAAATATGCTACAAGAAAAAAAACATAGGCTCATGGTTGACAAACTATTAATTCAAAATCACCTTAGAAAATACCAGACCACTATAACTCTAACAAATCTATTTGTGACTCTAGGGTACTATAGATTATAATATAAACCTACTAAAAACTATAGATCTACTATGGACTATAGACCTACTATAGATTATAGACCAACTATAGAACTACTGCATCTTATAGACCTACTATAGACTATAGACCTACTATATATTATAGACCTACTGTAGCCCTACTATGGACCTACTATAGACTATAGACCTACTATATATTATAGACCTACTGTAGCCCTACTATGGACCTACTATAGACTATAGACCTACTATAGTCCTACTATAGATTACAGACCTACTATAGACTACTATAGATTATAAACCTACTACAGACTATAGGCCTACTATAGATTATAGACCTACTATAGACCTACTATAAATTATAGACCTGCTATAGGCCTGCTATAGATTATAGAACTACTATAGATTATAGACCTACTGTCCATCATGGGATCCTCTTAGAGAGACTACAGGACTGGGTAGGCATCTCTGGTACTGCACTAAACTGGTTTAAGTCCTATCTAGAAGACAGAGAGTACTTTGTTGAAATTGGAATGTGTGTCTCAGATAAAATGTTCCTGACCTGTGGGGGTCCCAGGATTGACCCCTGTTGTTCAGTCTCTACATATTGCCATTAGGCCAGTTAATATGCAGCAATAATGTGTCCTACCACAACTGTGCAGATGACACTCAGATCTCTGCCTCACTGGCAGCAGGTGAATATGGACCAGTGGATTCACTCTGCTACTGCATCCAACAGATCAGTGTGTGGATGCAAAACAACTTTCTCCAGCTAAACTCAGACAAGACTGAAGTCATAGTCTTTGGCCCACAGAAACAAAGAGCAAGTGTCAGTAGTCACCTCCAGTTGCTCTCTCTAAAACCTTCAAATCAGGCTAGAAATCTAGAAGTAATAATAGACTCAGACTTGAACTTTAACAACCACATGAAATCAACATCTGCAGCTTTTCACCATCTAAAAAACATCGCAAAAATCAGGTACACTGTCAAAACCATGATATGAACCATTTCGCACTCTGAGGAATTCAGGAACTGGCCTCCTGCTGGTGCCCAGAGTCAGGACTAAACATGAAGAATCAGCATTTGGAGTTTTATGCAGCTAAAACCTGGAACAGTTATCCTGAAAATATGAGACAGGCCTCTACTTTGACAATATTTAAATCCAGGCTCTGTTTAGTTGTGCATATGACTGAAAGGTTTTATTCTGCACTCTCCTCTTTTAATGTTCATTTTAAGATGATTATTTGTGATTTTTCATGTTTTGATTTGTTGTATTGTGATTTTAATGTCTTTCTTATTCTGTAAAAGAGTTTGAATTACTTTGTGTACGAATTGTGCTATACAAATAAACTTGTCTTGTGTACGATAGACCTACTAAAAACTATATACCTATTATAGACTGCAGATCTAATTACATTAAAATAGGCCCACTCCATGACTTAGCTCTAAAGAGGAAGGAGTAAATAAAATGTTACCAAAATGTACAAATAAAACTGACAAACCGTAGAAGTGCAGACGAATCCGAGACAATGTTCAAAAACACTTTAAACACTTTATTTAAACACTTTATTTAAACATTATTTAAATACTTTATTTAAACACTTTATGTAGCATCTGCTGCCATGGAAAACAAACAACTAGTGATAGAAATGATTCCATAAACTGCACAGGATTTTTACCTGTGATGTAACTATTCGGATAAAATGAAATGTGGCAATTTCTGAGGCTCAGCCCAAGACGACCTTGTAAATGTGATTGATACAAGAAGCATCACTATATACAAATAAAATTATAATGTTTTTAGTGGGGAAATATGCATAACATGTATGCAGAAAATGTGTCCTTTTAAATGAACACTTTTCAACATTTGTCAAATTTCTAAAATGAATCCACATTCTTGGAACATTGGCATTTTGGGTTTGTGGCATCAAATGAACACAGACCAATTCAACAATTATCGAAGAAATTGTAACGTTTCCAATGAGAAAACACAGCACATAAACTGCACATAAGCAATGAACAGAACTAAAGCAAGAGGTGTGGAGGTGAGTCACTATTGCAAGATTATTATAGCTCTTTAGTAGTTAAGAACATTGAATAAAAACAATACCATAATTATCATCTACACTTAAAGGCATTGTGGCTCATTTTAAGGTCTTAAAAATGTGAAAAACAGAACTAGTTAATTTTAAACACTTTGCAGTGGAGTAAGTTATTCCTCAATTACCTTATGCATTCAGAACATCCTAATTATTCACCACAATAAGTTTATTTCAACCTGGAAAGACTCAAAGACTCAAAGACTAAAGAAAAGTATTAAAAGGCTTTATTGAATGAGTTCTCTTTGGCACTGTTATGGCCTTCTTTACCCTAAATCTTTACTTGTACGGTTATGGATCTCTTTAAACCAACCTTTGTAATACCATCTGTTATTATGCACGGGTGTATCTCTTGTTTGTTAGCCCTTGGAGCCCACAGGAAGATGCGTCCAGCGGCCTCAAGCCACTTGGACTAGACTAAACTGGTACTATTGTTTTGATGGTATAAATACACTGTATGTATGTTCATTTGTCAGCTGAGGGCGAGACGACATATTGTTAGGGACAACAGCTCTTTGACGATTGTGCACAATTGATTCAATAAACCAACTCTTTGATTCAAGACAACTTCTCTGTCTTTTATATTTTTAAGTTTTTTCTATTAGAAATTCCACAACAGCACACAGACCAAGGCAGAAGAATCAGGTCTAAACCAGATCTAAACCAGATCTAAACCAGAACTAAACCAGGACTAAACTAGGACTAAACCAGGCGTAAACCAGGTCAAAACCAGGTCTAAACCAGGTCTAGATCAGGTCTAAATCAGGTCTAAACCAGGACTAAACCAGGTCTACACCAGGACTAAACCAGGTCTAAACCAGGGCTACGCCACCCAGGCCTCGGCAGAAGGCATTGCGATGAAGGGCGTGCCAGTTAGATGACGCTTAGGAGAATTATTTCCCCCTGGGCCTGGACCCTGGAGGTGGTCGAGGAGAGGCTGAGAAAGTGAAGGGACAATGAGATGATGCAGAGCTGAGGGGGTGCTGGGGCGTGGCCCCAACTGAAGTGGCCATGCATCTGTGAGGGTGGTTTAAATTGGGCAGACTGGGCACTGGTTGGATGAAGAGGAGGTGAGGAGCAGGTAAACGCTGGAGAAGTGATGAGTAGATGGGAGCGGAGTTAGCTCTTCCAGGCTGAATTTACGCTAGCTCCATAAGCGCTTTTCACAACTCTCAGAGACCAAAGCAGAGTAAAGCTAAAATAAAGCTAACAACAACTGGCATGCTAATATGCCAGTTGTTGTTGCACTTCCGATTATCTGACAATAAAATGTTTTCTAATTAGCTGCAGACAGTACACATCTGTCTTATTTTGACCTAAAGAGCTACTTATACAATACATCTGTACTAAGACAAGACACATTTGCTCAAATACATGGGCAAAACTCTAGTACAGGCCCTTTAACATGTTGCTCTATGTCTACCAGCTTATAAGCAAGCTGCATTTTATATACTGTTCTTAATCTTGTACCTACATTAATGAAACAATCATGTACTATTGTATGTTGGAGGACTGGCTTTGGCTTGGGTTTTAAAGCACTTGTCTGGCAAATTGCATCTGGTTGAGACACTCTGTACTCTTCTGTCTCCTCTCTCTCCTCTGCCTTCCCTCTCTTCTCCCATCCAGAACAGCTAGCATGTAATTACAAACCAGTGGAGCTAGCCAGTAATGCGCTCGCCTGCAGACAGCCCCCAAAGATTGCTCTGCACTTTGCAATCTGGACACATCTAAAGAAGCATTTGTCTCCTAAAGGTCACACGATGTTCCATTTTTCAGCAGACTAAAAGTGTCTGTATGTCTGTGATGTATTCACTGATTTAGGTGTGAACTTCAAGATGGTTTTACAGTTGTGTTCTAGGAAAGTACCTCACTCAAGAAGGTAGTGCCCAAGGCCAAAGCCAAATATACCATATATACTATATATAAGTTAAAATCATTAAAGAATACATAATTTTTGTTGGTATTTATGATTTAACCATAAAATACATAGATTGTGATTTCACATTTTGTTCTTTGTAAATCCTGATGTGAATTTAAAACCTAATGTGCAGTATCTATTATACATTACCTATGAAATAATGACTGCAGTGTATTCTGCTGCATGTGCCTGTGCTGGTTCAGTTCACCTGTTAAATGGACACTAAACTAAAAGTTAAAATATTTTGAATTTCATTAATAATAATAACTATAA
>KN484413.1:505-12919 GCA_000787095.1 Periophthalmodon schlosseri
ATGTTATGTTTACATTTTAAATATATAATAATAATAATAATAATTGACAAAAAGACTGAAATATGGAGAGTTTGTTCAATATCCAAAGGCTGACAGTTCAAATCCCGCTCTTGACATAAACATCACCGGTTGAGTGTTCAGATTGTGATTCCAGCTCCTACAGATTGTGTCCTTGGGCAAAACACTTAACCCCCCCTCGCCCCCAGTGTCTGTGTTCACTGGTGTATGAACGTGTGTGTGTGAATGGGTGAGTAGTTCCTTGACGTAAAGTGCTTTGAGTGACTTGAAGGTGGAAAAGCGCCGTATAAAAATGTGACAATTTACCATTTAATAAAAGAAACAAGTTGCGTTATAAAACGGTGGTGCCCAATAGAAGCTGACGTCGCCGTAAACGTCATCACAGCAAAGAGCCGTGCAGCTGTCGGCCGCTCCTATAGCTGCAGATCACATTAGCGAGTATCACAAATTAAGAAAATAAAATTAGAGAATGAAGTTCGTCACAGTGGGCGTGTCCCGGTGGAGGTGAAAACCGGAGTGGATTGGCAAAAATAAGCGATTAAACATTGCTCAAACATGCACGAATCACTGCAAAAACAACTTCGAGGGGGTGAACGAGAAGGAAACAACTATAACATGATTAAAAGCTCTGAAAAGTCCGTTTTACCGAATTGGCCTGATTTAAAGGGGACATATCATGTAAACTTGACTTTTCGGAGCTTTTAACCCTGTTTTAACTGTGTAACTCAGACTTGCACGTTGATTGATTCGTACATGTTTGACGACTCCTTTATTGCATTAGAGGCTTGAATGCTTGAATGAACATGTCAGTTTTTACCCACCACCTATCCCCGCCCACTTCCCTATATACTAACTTGCATTTATTCATACAAATTAAACTCCAGGTCATACAAGCGGGGATAAAAAAATTGTTTCAAACATAATAACATACTTGAAAATCCACTTGTTGCTACAGTGACATGCCACTATGAAGAGGCGGGGCTTATCAAGTCGCCATTTGTAACAGGAAGTTAATGATCCCATTCCTATTACTAAGCTGTTTTGAATCTATTTTGTGGTTTTGTGGCTTGTCACGATAACAAATTTTGAAGACATATTTCACTTTTTTCTATGTTACCGTATTTTCCGGACTATAAGTCGCACTTTTTTTCATAGTTTGGCCAGGGGGGGGCGACTTAGACTTAGATACTCAGATGCGATTTATATGTGAAATATATGTTTTTTTCCTCATTATTATGCATTTTTTGGCTGGCGCAACTTATACTCCATTGCGACTTATACTCCGGAAAATACAGTACATAATGCCATATATCTTGCTTCATATATTTGAGGTCTTCTGTGTATATACAACGTAGAAAGTAGTAAACATCATCACATGTTTAACACACAAACCCTGCATATTTAGGCTGAGTTCTTCTCTTAGACAGAAAACACTCTGTTCCACCTTGTGATGTCATGTGGTAATACAGGAAGTGCTCCATTGTGTTTCTAAACTCCATACACCTTCACTAGAATCATTTGCAAAAAGGTAAAAGGAGCTGTTAACTTAAAAACAGCCGCTTCATGAAATCACAAGGTGGAACGGAGCATTTTGAGCTTCGGAGATGTAGACAGACTAATAATAAAGTGTTACTCAAACATGTGTGACTGAAACAAAACACAACTCCAGGTGTGTTTTTGAGGAGGTAACAGTATTATAACATGGCTTAAACCTCACAAGAGTCATTTTGTGTGATATGGGACCTTTAAATGAGCGATTGTTGTTTTGCAGTAGCCTGTCTGAGAGGAGGGGCTCGAGGATGGAGCTGAGGAGAGCGTCCTTCTACAGCACCATGGACCTGGCTCCTCAGCTGGAGCACTACGCCAGCTCCCTGCCCCGACAGCAGACGCGCAGCCGGCCCAGTCTGGAGGCCCTGCGGAAGGCCTACGAGGTAACGCCCCAGGGCAGCGCGGAGTCCGGGTCTGTTTACAATGTTCACAATTTACTCTACTTTAGCGAGCAACTAGGGTGAGCAAATTTGGGACGGTTCGTATAAATAAAACTGTGAAAAGAGCTCGTGATGTTGTCCATTCTCAACTCACCTGTGGGTCCATTATAATCTGAGGGACCTGTCATGGTTTTCTGTATTTTAGCTAAACAGGGACAAAAATAGCGACACATGAGACATTTCTTGTCCAAAACTGGGACAAATCAGTGGTGTTGGATGAATCTGCTGAGACAGGAGACACAGGGTCAAAACTGGGACTGTCCCGGGTCAATATGGACATCTGGTCTCCCTACGAGCAACACGTCTCAAGAGACTGCAGCAGTTTAAAGCTAACAAGAAACAAGAAAGTATATGTGGAGATTGAGGCTAAGCTAGAGTTAGCCGTGAGCGGCAGTGAGGTAGTCCCACGGAAGTATAATAAGATCTGGAAGTTGAATCAAAGATGGCGTCGTGTTATTTTCATTAGCAAACAATTCCCCCCCAAAAATCTGAAAAAATACAAAATGGATTTAAACAGCACATTTTCAGAAGCCTGTGATCAATCTGAGCGTTCATGGTCCTGTTTAGGCGTTTGATTTTCAACAAAAACGTTGAGAGTGACCAGCTGAAAAAACTGTTGGCTAATGCTAGCTAGCTTGTGACTGTATTATTTGAGTGGGACCTGTTTAAAAGTACAAAATGAGCTCACCTGTTGCAGTTCCAGTCACTAAGTCAGTTCATTATGGTCAAATTGCGTTTAAACAAAGCTCAGATTAAAGTCTAACTGGAGTAACAGAGAAGTGCCTCCAGTTAGCTTCACTCCGCTGGGGAATATTGAGGACGTCATCTGCAAAGTATCAACAGGGCTTTGATATTTAAAATGGAGGCCGGACATGTCATTTCTGCAGATTTGGAACAGGAAGCCAATGGACACGTCTCTATTATTAAAGGGCCCATGTTACACTATTTTCTGATCTATGTTCTAATGTTGTTTCCTCGTCACAAACAGACCTGGAGTTGTGTTTTGTTTCACTCACACATGTTTAACACATAAACCTGCATATGAGGGCTGTGTTCTTCTCTCAAACAGAAAACACTCCGTTCCACCTTGTGATGTCATGTGGTAATACAGGAAGTGCTCCACTGTGTTTTTAATCTGTGTTTTGAATGATTCTTAACTAGAATCGTGTGGATAATTTCAGCCCTGGAATTGCCAATCTCTACTGAATTAAAGGTAAAATGTAGCTGTTAACTTGAAAACTACCGCTTCATGACATCACAAGGTGGAACAGAGCATTTTGAGCTTTGGAGATGTAGACGGACTAATAATAAAGTGTTACTCAAACATGCGTGAATGAAACAAAACACAACTCCAGGTGTGTTTTTGAGGAGGTGACAACATTATAACTCGACTTAAAGCTCACGAGAGTCAGTTTTGCGTAACACAGGAGCCGTTTAAGCAGTTTTAGATCAATATAGCGGTTTACAACTAGCAAATGTTCTGTTCTTGGAGGATGGAGAGCTGGGGATGGAGTCTTCCGGAGCTCAGGTGGAGGTGGACAGTTTACCTCCTCCTCCAGACGAAGAGGCTGCGGACGGCTCCAAAGAGAAGGCCCCAGTGCGGTTTGGGTGGATCATTGGAGTCATGGTGAGCAGATATATGTCACAGTACTGCGCTTGTGTATCGGTTTACCATAGCGATCTATTTAAATATCTTATTTATGTGCATTTTTTTTTTTTTTTTATCTCTATTATTGAAAAGAAAAAATAAATCCTGTGGTGACATGTTTGACAGTGCGTTAAACTGTATGTGGGCCTAGGTCCGCTGCATGCTGAACATCTGGGGAGTGATCTTGTTTCTGCGTTTGTCCTGGATCACGTCTCAGGCAGGAATCTGTGAGTACAACTGACCACACGTTTAGGATTTTATATTCTCGTGAATGGACTTTTAACCCTGTTCCAATGCGGTTTACGGTCAAAAACATGCCTCGAATCGTCTGTGTGATCCCTCAGTCGTCCGGGTCTGATCCGTAGTAGAAGCCAAAGTTAAATCTGTCAACTGGACAAAAAGTTGTAGGGGTGAAGACGTTTCGCTGATCATGAGCAGCGAAACGTCTTCACTCCTACAACGTTTCACTTACTGTTTGATTATTCCTTCAGTTATTTTATACAATCAAATCAAAATAACTTTATTTATCTAAGTACAATTGCAGACAGGTCGCCGGCTCAAGTCACGTCACACATCACAATAAAAGGGCACGTTCATCAGCATGTACAGGGATAATAAATACAACAGTTAAATAAATAACACTACCCACAGTGTCCACTGCAGGGCATCTGGTGCTAGTACGCTGCAGGACACTAGAGGGAAGCCTGACCGTCCGGGGGAGTGGATCTGTCCTTCACTGTGGTTCTCCTCGTGGAGATGTGGTTTCTCATTTTTTGTTTGTTTTTTTTTAAATTCTTTAGATTTTCCTTGCAGAGAAGTAGGGTCTGAGCACAGGGGGCGCTCTGGGACAGTTCTCTGTTTGCTTGTTTTCTATGAATGTTGGTTATCTGTCTGTTATTGACCAGAGTCTGTTTCACTGTTGATTTTCTAACTTTCTGCTGGTTAAATCACTGCTCAGCCCTAAGCGCCAACTGCTGCTGTCGTGATTTTGGGCTTTACAAAAACAAACTGAATTGAAATGAAGCTCCTCTGTGTTTTTAAAGTCTAGGGCTGAAATTCCAATTGCAGTTGCAGCCACTGCTTTTGTTATTTGTTCCAATTGCTCCACTCCACAGTGCGCCCTCTGCTGGCGTTTTGTGTAACTATAAAACTTGCGTAGAGGACGTGATTTTATCTTGTCGTTTTATCCTCTTTGAAAACGCGTTAAACACATTTTCTTGTTTTTCCAGTGCTGATGTGGGTCATCATCCTGATGTCCTCTGCCGTAACCACGGTAACGGCTCTGTCCGTCTCTGCCATCGCCACCAACGGGAGGGTCGTCTCCGGTCAGTAATCATTTCGTACAAATTTGAGCTGACAACGCCTACTTTACTTTTTAGTTTTTTGCAAATTTAGTTTTCACATAAAATCATTGTTTTCACCTGCCAGAAATTGCGCGTCCCGTTTAAGTTTCACCTCAAACCTCCGACGTGATAATACTGGTCCTTCTTTAACTGAAAATGACAGATTTTTTACGTAATGTTACTTCTTTTATGTAATATTTGCACCTGGGGACGGTGGCTTATGTCAGTGAGCGGCGGCCTTATATGGAAGGATGATGGTTTGACGCCTACTGTTGTCGTGCCCTTGAACAAGACGCTTCCTCCACCTCACCTACGTCTGAGTGGACGACCGGTGTTTCTCAAAGGCACGAATTGGCCGTCGCTTCTCTTTCGGTCAGCCCCCAAGGCATCTACAGCGTAAACCACCTGAGAGTTTCCGAGACGGTGCCGCGTAAATCAAACGCCGCGTCGCGATTGTTATTGTTCACGTTTTTGCGTCTCGTTGTAGGCGGGGCGTACTTCATGATCTCTCGCTCCCTCGGCCCTGAGATCGGAGGCCCCATCGGGATGGTCTTCTCCTTCGCGAACGCTTTGGCCTGCGCCCTCAACACTGTGGGGTTTGCGGAGGTGGTCCGAGATCTGCTCAAGGTACTGCCACCCTGTTGTTCTAGTGCTGGTACTGCATCGACGTCTATGGTGAAATGTTCAGCAGTTACCACGGTGACACATTAGCAACAACAACCGACAAAAGTTTTAAGATGGTCTGAAAACGGAAAAAATACAGAATGGATTTAAACGGCACATTTTGAGGTCTGTGATCAATCCGAGCGTTCGTGGTCCTGTTTAGAAGTTTGATTTTCACGACAAATTTTACAAATAAATATTGTTACAAATATGTATTACACAAACACATTGACTCTCATGAGCTTTAAGTCGTGTCATAATGTTGTTACCTCCTCGAAAACACACCTGGAGTTGTGTTTTGTTTCATTCACACGTTTGAGTAACTCTTTATTATTACTCTGTCTACACCTCCAAACCTCAAAACGCTCTGTTCCACCTTGTGATGTCATGAAGTGGTAGTGTTCGAGTTAACAGCTACGTTTTACCTTTAGTTCAGTAGAGTTGGGCAATTCCAGGGTAGAAATGATCCAAACACCCCCTCTTTAAGATCCACTGCCCTTGAGTACTTTGTGTGTTATATTATCGTTTCTTTTCTGTTGTGTTTTTGCAGGACTTTGATGCACAAATGGTGGACGACGTTAACGACGTGCGTATCGTCGGGGTCATCACAGTCACGGCTCTTCTGCTCATCTCTCTGGCTGGAATGGAGTGGGAGTCTAAGGCAAGGCCCCCACTGTTAACTTTAAAATACTTACCTTATGCGTATTCATTCAATCTCGTCAGTTCCACCCGCTGATGTCATGAGGTGGCACCATTCGGTAGTTCCAGGAAGTTCTTCACCTTATCATTAACTGCTCAAATTTCATCCACTGTACAAACTAGGGCTGTTTGAGTTGCTTTACAGTTTTGTGCGTTATTCATTCACTTCACACTCGGCGGTGGTGAGATACTGTTGTAGCCACAGCTGCCCCGGGGCAGACTGACAGAAGTGAGCAGGGGCGGCGCCAGACATTTTTGGTTGGAGGAGCTAAGAGGGGGCTAAGGTCGTCAACGTGGGTACTCACTTAAACAGGGGCGGCGCCAGACATTTTTGGTTGGAGGAGCTAAGAGGGGGCTAAGGTCGTCAACGTGGGTACTCACTTAAAAAGTTCATTTAGAGCCTTTTAACAATGGAGCGTACCCCCTTAACATGTTTGTTTTGCTGTTTTAAACACATTTAAATGTAGTTAGCGCCCTCTAGTGATTTATAAATATGGATATGGATTTCTTTATTTTATTGTAGTCTCATTTTGAACACTCTGCGGTTGCCATTTGAACATTTTTGAAAGTTGAAATTAAATGTGCTATGAAAGTGCGGCACAAATCTTTGGGGGAGCTATGGGGGCCTTGGTCGTTCTAGGGGAGGCTAAGGCCCCCTCAAGTCCCCCCTCCTGGCGCCGCCCCTGGAAGTGAGGGCTGCCGATCTGCGCCGTCGGCCCCTCCCACCACCGACACTCACTCACTCCACATTCACACTGGGAAATATGGGTGAAGTGTCTTGCCAAAGGACACAACGTTGTGGCACCTATTATTCCCAGCGGTTCCCCGTCCAGGTACTAACCGGGCCTGGCCCTGCTTAGCTTCTGAGACCAGACGAGATCAGGCTTTGACGAGGAGGTTTGGGTTGGATGGAGATCGTCAGTGATCATCTTGAGGCTTTCTATTGGCGAGGTTTCCAGTCAATCCTCTGTCAATAAAAGTGGTTTGGAGCTGAGAAATTTGACAATTTTTATGTTAAATTGATTAAAGTGATTAAAAGTCGTTGTTTATGTTCAGAAAAATAACATGAAAAGCCTTTGTATTGGGTTTTAATAAGACAAAATCCATTAAATCAATCCAAAATCATGATCGGTCAATATGATGAACAAACTTTGGTAGGCAAAGTTTGCTAATATCTAGTAACTGCTTCAGTCCAACCCATATTTCTTCTAAATGTGTTTTGTGTAAAGAACATTTAACTTAACCTGATTTAACCTCAGAGGTGGTAGAGCAGCCAAAAATTGTACACGTAACTTCAAAATATTACTCAAGAAGAAGAACAAAGTAGTGGTCCAAGAAATTGCTCAAGTAACAGTAAAAATACTTAAATAGTAACTGATTTATAATTTAAAGTGAATATAATTGGAAGGACAAAACATGAAATAATGCAGAAAATGTGGTATTTTCAAACAGACACAAAAATGAGCCAAACTAAATCATATAAAATTCAAATCATTTCATATTGTTACATAAAACTCAAGTCACTTTAGACTTACTCACAGTTGGAAAGAGGACCACAACTTTTACTTGAGTAAGAGCACAGATACTTCCATATAAATCTTACTCATGTCGCAGTAAAAGTACGCAGCTGCAAAAGTACAATTTCTTTCAAAAGTTACTCAATTAAATGTAGCTGAGTACTGCCCCCACCTCCGCTTAACCTGGAGAAATTGTATTAGACGCAGTACTAACCCCGTACAGTTTGCTGACTTCTTCTCCTCTCTTTCTCTCTCTTTATCTCAGACCCAAATTTTGTTCTTCATCGTTTTGTTGGTGTCGTTTTCAAACTACTTCGTGGGCACGTTCATCCCGGCGCCCAAAGAAAAACAAGCTGTGGGAATCTTCAGTTATCAATGTTTGTAACTGACATAAACGAATATTCGACCAAAACGCTGTAAACATGTAGAGTCATTTTATTTATTTTGTTTGGTTTTTTTTACAGCGGACATCTTTGTGACAAACCTGATGCCAGATTGGAGAGGACCAGAGAGCAACTTCTTCCAAATGTTTGCCATTTTTTTCCCATCAGCCACTGGGATCCTGTCTGGAGTCAACATCTGTGGAGATCTTAAGGTAAAGCTCACTCAGGTCCAGAAATGATTATTATTTAAAGATGGGTATTATGAAAAATTATGTCATAACATTGTTCCCACATCCCTGAAGAGGTTTAGATGTCATCCATGCATGTCTGAGTAATCTAGTGATCTCTCCCAGCCTCTATTTGAACCCTTCTTACAGTTAGCTGTGAGATTCTGTGCAAAGCTCCGCCCACAATTCTCCATAAATATACAAAAACATGATGCAAAAATCTGCACTACAACTTTTCAAAACTGATGTGATGTGCAGCAGTTTCATTAGCGGGATTCACTCACTTTTCATTGCGTTGTGTTGGGGCTCTGAAGGGGGAGCGACTTAGCACCGATGCAAAAATCTACACTGCAACTTTTCAAAACTGAGGTGATGTGCAGCAGTTTCATTTGCGGGATGCACTCACTTTTCATTGCGTTGTGTTGCTGAAGGGGGAGCGACTTAGCACCGAGACCAAAGGGAGGGGAGACTCTGAGCGACAAAAAGTGAAACTTACAAAACATGTTAATATGTTGTTTACGGCGATTATAGCATTTTCAAAACAATAAAAGGAAACATGTTGATCTTTTAAACAATAAAAGGAAACGTGTTGATCTAAATATGTTATGTGTTAGCGGTTAATACCCCATAGAAGTAAAATACCCCCTCTTTAATACCCCAGAGAAGTAAAGTACCCGGGATTGTTAGACGTGCCCCTCGTCTCCGCCTGCTGTCTCCGTGCAGAAAACCAGCCTTGCAATGTGGCTGACCCGACCCGAAGATTAAACTGCCTTAGTTCAATAACAGAAAAGAAAAAATAATCCCTGACAGTGCCTTCTTTTAAGGGAACCTTAGGGGGCGCTCTATCGCTTTCATTCTGGTTTGGCCAGAGGTATTTTCCACATAAAATTCTGTCCACAGCCTGATCTTTAAATATTTATTCATTTCTCTTTCCTCAGAGAGATACAATTGGACAGGAAGTAGTGACGCTTACAGTCGGGCCGAGGGGGGCGCTGTTGTCCCATTTTCCCTGCCTGAATACGTTTTTTTGTCCTTCTACAGGATCCTATGTCTGCCATTCCCAAAGGCACGTTGATGGCCATCTTCTGGACCACATTCAGCTACCTGGCCATCGCTCTGACGGCCGGTGAGGCACAGTCGTTTTTCTCAGTGTTATTAGTTATGTTTTGCTAAATACTTGTCACCAAAGTCTCAGTAAATAGTGTTAAGTAAATGCAAATACATAAGTTAACATAGAGTTGTTTCCTTCTGCGTATGTGACATGTCTCTGCAAAGAGCTACAAAAACACGCGTTTGTTTCATCAATATTCCTCACTTGGTAAAAAGTAAAAGTAGTAAAGTACTGTGTTTACGTACAAATTTGACTTAAGTATTTTTTTTTACAGTGGATACTTTTTACTTTTACTTCACTACATTTGAGAGCAGTATCTGTACTTTCTACTCCACTACATTTTTGAACAGGACTGAAAAGTAAAAGTATTTTTTATTATTGATTGAGACGTGCTGAAAAAGCTGAGGGTTAATTTTTTTGATCATGTTCATAATTTGATCAAACTAAAATAAACAAATAAAAACAGCTAGAAAAAAACAATTGATTCAATTGTTTCTGTTGAAAAAAATTCAAAAAAATTACTACATTTGAAGCTTTATTACATCTCAAAATCTGCGTGAAATACTTTTACTTTCTACTCTTTAAGTACATTTTTAAACAGGTGCTTTAATACTTTTACTTAAGTCGATTTTTCCATGTTATACTTTTACTTTTACTTGCATATTTTTTTGCTCCGGTATCTGTACTTTTTACTTAAGATTTTTCCAGTTATACTTTTACTTTTACTTGCATATTTTTTTGCTCCGGTATCTGTACTTTTTACTTAAGTAACAATATTGAGTACTTCTTCCACCGCTGCATATTATATCACCTCTAAAGATATAAAGCTAAGCTAAGGCTTTTGTCAGAGGATGAGTGGGATAATCACAGATGGTACAATAAAAGCCAAAGATCTGTGTTATAAGAGCCTCACTGAATAAAACAGAACTGAGGGAGGGGCCACGCTGCTGTGATCGTGACAGGCTGAAAACGTTCACTAAAATATTACTTAATACTTTAGTACAATTCCCATTCCCATTTTCTCCTTATTTTTAGACCTAAGACCATAGACTGTGTAAAGAAATGGACTGAGTGAGTGTGAAGTCACCCACAGCGTTCGGCTCCGGTCAAATGAAGCTCATCGAGGCCAGAAGTTATAGGGGCGAATCTGTAGTATCATAGGCAAGGCAAGTTTATGTGTATAGTACAATTCGTACACAAATCAATTCAAAGAGCTTTACGGAATAAGAAAGACATTAAAATCACAATACAACAAATCAAAACAGAAATAATCATAAATAATCATCATAAAATTAACATTAAAAGAGAAGAGTGCAGAATAAAAACCAAAGAGCCAATCCAGAGAAGGACTGGTTTAGCAGGGAGCAGGCGGTTAGCAACGCTGTCAATCAAACCTGTTGCTAACGCTAGCAGGAGTGAAAGTGTGGTGAAAGAAAGCGCCTGATTTGTCTGTTATTAATGTTCATATCTTGATTTACAGACAAAACAGTGAAATAAAAACACCGGGATCACGTAGAGCGGGTTAATACGAACATTTAAGACCAAAATGACGAGTCTGACGGCAGCAGTTACAGAGAGAGGGGCCGCGGTTTTTCAATAGAAAGTGAATTGGAGCCAGAGTCGATGGAGCCGGAAGCTATGTCCATTTATATAAACAGTCTATGGCTAAGACTAAGAGCGTTTAAAGGTGGACTCCTGTCTGGAGTGTTCCAAAGTAGAGGGTTAAACTCAGAGGTGGTAGAGTAGCCACAAATTGTACGCAAGTAAGAGTAACGTTACTTCAAATAATATTACTCAAGTAGAAGTACAAAGTAGTGGTCCAAAAAATTACTAAAAGTATTTGGAAAAAGTACTACTACTAACTTAAAGACACAAACACACGTTCAAATCATTTCAGACTTACTCACAGTGGGAAGGGGAACCATAGCTTTTACTCGAGTAAGAGTACTGTTACTTCATTACAAATATTACTCAAGTAGGAGTAAAAGCATGCAGCTGGAAACTACAATGTCTTTAAAAAGTTAGTAAGTAAATGTAACTGAGTACCACCCACTTCTAAAGGTGGTAACAACATTATAACACGACTTAAAGCTCACAAGAGTCACTTTTGTGTAATATAGGACCTTTAAACTAGATGCTACAAATATATTTTTGTCTGTTCCAGCTGCCTGTACCGTGCGCGATGCCTCTGGGAACATAACGGACTTCATGACTGGAAACAGCACAGAGGGGTGTGTGGGTCTGGCCTGTAAATACGGGTGGAACTTCACCGAGTGCATCCAGTCCCAGTCCTGTGAATACGGACTGGCCAACAGCGTAAAGGTACAACGCACACGCAAGTATGAAAGCCCGTCCTGAGAACACATTTTGAGTTACTAAATCCACCTTATTCCTGAAGTTGCCGTGGGCGCCGCCATCGCCATTTGGGTTGTATTATTTTGTATGGGTTCTTCTTAGAGCGTTTACAGGCAAAAGTGGGCGGGGCCGAATAAGGTCAGTAGATGCATTGTAATCACTTCACACTAGTAACTATACACATGATTGACACATACATTGTAAAATATATCAGCTGTTTGTTCATTATGAATGAAGTCTTTGTTCATGCTTTATTAAGGCTATTTAAACTTGAAAGTAGAGTTATTATAAAGCATCAGTGTTCCAGTTCTTCTTTTAAATCAGAGAAATAGGTTAACCAAATGTGGCAGTGTTGGATCATTAAAATATGCCATTATCCATATGTCCAATCGAAAATCACATCATGTCTATTAAGAAGACAAAATGAACCCGATGAACTTTGCCTCTTCTCAGTATGACCCT
>KN484413.1:15790-26514 GCA_000787095.1 Periophthalmodon schlosseri
CACCATCGCCGCTCTCATTTCAAACTTCTTCCTCTGCTCCTACGGCCTCATCAACTTCAGCTGTTTCCACGCGTCAATCACAAACTCCCCAGGTCAGTCGCCATCTTTAACAGGGTGAGGGTTTTTATTATGTTTATTTATAAAGGTGTAAAACTGTACAAACTCCCCAGGTCAGCCGCCATCTTTAACAGGTCGAGGGTTTTTATTATGTTTATTTATAAAGGTGTAAAACTGTACAAACTCCCCAGGTCAGCCGCCATCTTTAACAGGTCGAGGGTTTTTATTATGTTTATTTATAAAGGTGTAAAACTGTACAAACTCCCCAGGTCAGCCGCCATCTTTAACAGGTCGAGGGTTTTTATTATGTTTATTTATAAAGGTGTAAAACTGTACAAACTCCCCAGGTCAGCCGCCATCTTTAACAGGTCGAGGGTTTTTATTATGTTTATTTATAAAGGTGTAAAACTGTACAAACTCCCCAGGTCAGCCGCCATCTTTAACAGGTCGAGGGTTTTTATTATGTTTATTTATAAAAGTGTAAAACTCACCAGGTCAGTTGCCATCTTTAACAGGGTTTTTTAAAAAAAAAATTTAAATTATGTTTATTTATAAAAGGTGTAAAACTCCTCAGGTCAGTCGCCATCTTTAACAGGTGGATGTTTTTTATTATGTTTATTTATAAAACTGTACAAACTCCCCAGGTCAGCCGCCATCTTTAACAGGTCGAGGGTTTTTATTATGTTTATTTATAAAAGTGTAAAACTCACCAGGTCAGTTGCCATCTTTAACAGGGATTATTTTTATTTATAAAGGTGGGTACAGTAGCCAAAAACTGTACCCAAGTAAGACTAACATTACTTCAGAATAATATTACTCAAGTAGAAGTTCAAAGTAGTGGTCTAAGGAGTTACTCAGGTAAGAAAACAAGTATTTTTTTTAAACTACTACGCAAATAACCTAAAGTAACTGTTGGGACATAACATCTGATTTATAATTTAAAGTGAATGTAATTTGAAGGACTAAACATGAAATAATGCACAAAATCCTGTATTTTCAAAAGATGGACCACAAACATGAGACAAACTAAGTCATATCTGAAGGAGCTGCAAGAAACACAAAAGTTCAAATCATTTCATATAGTCAACATAAAGCTTTTGTCACTTGTAGACTTACTCAAAATACGAAGAGTAACCCACACTTTTACTCAAGTAAGAGTATTGTTACTTCAATAAAAACATTACTCAAGTAGGAGTAAAAGTATGAGATTAATGAGATTAAAAAATAAGATTAAAAAGTACTAAAACATAACACGAGGATAACACAAGTTGATAATAATCCTATGCTATGTGCTGCCCCCTGCAGGTTGGCGGCCGGCGTTTCACTACTACAGTAAATGGACGGCGCTGTTCGGAGCCGTGATCTCCATCGTGCTCATGTTCTTGTTCACCTGGTGGGCGGCGCTGGTCACATTCGGGATCATCTTTTTCCTCTTTGGATACGTCAACTACACCAAGCCCAGTGAGTCCTGCTTTTGCTTTACTTTACACATTTAAAAAAAAAAAATATTACATTTAAATCCACCGTATCTGTTTCCACGGCTTCGTTGAACTATTTTGCACTGAAAGAAAAAAAAAACAGTTGAATTTAAAGTTGAATTTTCTAGTGGAGGGTCTGCGACTTTCTCGTCTCCATGGAGATTTTATTTCTTTGCCTGACATTAAACTAATCTAATACCAGAGAAACAGTTGAGGTCATCAGACTAAGTTACAGGTCAGATCCATGGAGAGAGGTATCTTGTAGCAATAAAAAAAAACAAAGGGGCGTTACCTTCAACAGCCTTGCTCTTGGCTCTTTGGTTGCTATGACGCTCGCGGCTCCAAATTTCGTCCACTTCTTTATACAGTCTTTGCTTTTCCCTCTTGTAACCATAGAAACAACCATGGAGTATTTTTTATCTGTTATCTGCAGAGGTGAACTGGGGTTCGTCAGTTCAGGCCGGTACGTACAACATGGCTCTCTCGTACTCCGTCTCCTTATCTGGTGTAGAAGACCACGTCAAGAACTTTAGGTACGAAGCCAGACTTTCACAACAGAACTCCGTGCACTTCTCATAGTTATGTTGACCAAATGTGTTTCATTATTTAAAATATATTTGCTCCTCAGGCCTCAGTGCCTGGTGTTAACTGGACCTCCAAACCAGAGACCCGCTCTTGTGGACTTTGTCGGTTCATTTACAAAACATGTACACATTATTTAAAAAAACTATTACATTTAAATCCACCGCTAGTATCTGTTTCCACGGCTTCGTTGAACTATTTTGCACTGAAAGAAAAAAAAAACAGTTGAATTTAAAGTTGAATTTTCTAGTGGAGGGTCTGCGACTTTCTCGTCTCCATGGAGATTTTATTTCTTTGCCTGACATTAAACTAATCTAATACCAGAGAAACAGTTGAGGTTTAAGTTACAGATCAGATCCATGGAGAGAGGTATCTTGTAGCAAGAAAAAAACAAACAAACTTGCAACTGAGTAAGTGCAAGATACATATTTTTTAAGTCATAGTCTGGAACATTCCTGTCAAAGCTCGTTCATCCTTTTTCGATTAATGATCTTATTCTGATTCAAAGCGACATTTTATGATTTTGAGATAAATATTTAATTGGAAAAGATGGTACATTCGTAATTTTGATATAATTATAACAATAAGTTGGATGTGTCTTTTCCCCAGACTGTTTATATAAATGGACAGAGCTAACCCGCTAGCCACCACGTTCCAAACAGGAAGTGATCATGTGCGCGCTTCCGGCTCCATCGACTCTGGCTCCAATTCACTTTCTACTACGGCTTCGTTGAACTATTTTGCACTGAAAGAAAAAAAAAACAGTTGAATTTAAAGTTGAATTTTCTAGTGGAGGGTCTGCGACTTTCTCGTCTCCATGGAGATGTTATTTCTTTGCCTGGGATATTCCACAGTATGACATTAAACTAATCTAATACCAGAGAAACAGTTGAGGTCATCAGACTAAGTTACAGGTCAGATCCATGGAGAGAGGTATCTTGTAGCAATAAAAAAAAACAAAGGGGCGTTACCTTCAACAGCCTTGCTCTTGGCTCTTTGGTTGCTATGACGCTCGCGGCTCCAAATTTCGTCCACTTCTTTATACAGTCTTTGCTTTTCCCTCTTGTAACCATAGAAACAACCATGGAGTATTTTTTATCTGTTATCTGCAGAGGTGAACTGGGGTTCGTCAGTTCAGGCCGGTACATACAACATGGCTCTCTCGTACTCCGTCTCCTTATCTGGTGTAGAAGACCACGTCAAGAACTTTAGGTACGAAGCCAGACTTTCACAACAGAACTCCGTGCACTTCTCATAGTTATGTTGACCAAATGTGTTTCATTATTTAAAATATATTTGCTCCTCAGGCCTCAGTGCCTGGTGTTAACTGGACCTCCAAACCAGAGACCCGCTCTTGTGGACTTTGTCGGTTCATTTACAAAACATGTCAGCCTCATGGTCTGTGGAGATATTCTTATGGTAAGTCAATGGACTGATATTAAAGCGGACCTATTCTGCAAAATTTACTCCTGTGAGCTTTGAGTCGTGTTATAATGTTGTTACCTCCTCAAAAACAGACCTGGAGTTGTGTTTTGTTTCATTCACACATGTTTGAGTAACACTTTATTATTAGTCTGTCCACATCTCCAAAGCTCAAAATGCTCCGTTCCACCTTGTGATGTCATGAAGCGGTGGTTTTCAAGTTAGCATCTACCTTTTACCTTTTGTTCAGTGGAGATTGTCAATTCCAGAGCTGAAATCATCCAAATCATTCAAGTGAAGGTGTGTGGAGTTTAAAAACACAATGGAGAGCTTCCTGTATCGCCACATGACATCATAAGGTGGAACAGAGTGTTTTCGGTTTGAGAGAAGAACTCAGCCTAAATATGCAGGTTTGAGGATAAGCGCTTAATCTGTGTTTTGAATGATTCTTAACTAGAATCATGTGGATCATTTCCTGGAATTGCCAATCTCTACTGAACAAAAGGTAAAAGGAGCTGTTAACTTGAAATCTACCGCTTCGTGACATCACAAGGTGGAACAGAGGGCGTAACAGCATTATAACACGGTTTAACGCTCACAAGAGTCAGTTTCGTGTAATATCGGACCTTTAAAGATGCTTACTGCCGTGTGTTGCTTTTAAATTTCTCATTTAGGAGCATGACAGAATGAATCGCGGCCCCAAGGCCACAGACTGGTTGGTCAAGTGGATGAACCAGAGGAAGGTGCGCTCGTTTTACACACCTTTCAGCGGAGACAGTCTCAGAGTGGGGGCGAGATACTTACTGCAGGTAAAGCACCATTTTAGATACTCAAATTGAATTAAAGCTGCACTACGTAACTTTTTGGCGAGGGGATCTGCCACCTGTTGGTCGTCTGGGAGATGTTATTGTTGTTGTTTTGCCTGGAATGTTCCACTTTATGTCATTGAACTCATCCATCTCGCATTTGTTCATGTATAAGTCTTTTTGGTGCTCAAAAGTACCTTGAAAAAAATGCTTAATTACTTTGAGCAGAGGCGCCTCTCCACAGATCTGACCGTTTATTAGCTCTGTGCACAGTAGCGCCCAGCAACCTCACTGTTAGCATCATTAGGCCTACTTCCTGTCCAATTTTATCCCTACGCGGAAGAGAGATGCTAATGCTAATTTTGAGCCATAACAAATATTAAAACATATAAAAATAATTGCATTTTAATTAATTTGAATTTTAGCAGGGGCCTACTTCCTGTCCAATTTTATCTCTACGCGGAAGAGAGATGTTTGTGTCTTGATGCTAACGCTAATGCTAATTTTGAGGCATAACAAATATTAAAACATATAAAAAATAATTGCGTAGTCTTCATTTTAATTAATTTGAATTTTAGCAGGTTGTTTTCTGATTTTAATAAAAGTGACTGTTAGCTTTGAGACACAGTGAGCTAGCTAGCGCGCTACTGTGCGCAGAGCCTATTCCTCCAACAGTCTCCATGGATATAGATCAGTAATAATGCCATACTGTGGAGCATTCCGGGCAAAACGGCAACATTTTCATGAGAGAAGCAGGTTACGTTAGCAGAAAAGTTACACAGTGCACCTTTAAATAAGCTGTAGTGCACAACTTATAATATGTTTTTAATGGTGAAGGCGTCTGGACTTGGAAAGCTAAAGCCAAACACGCTAGTCCTGGGATTCAAATCAAACTGGAGGGAAGATACTCCGGAAAGTATCGAAGATTATATTAACACAATTTAGTAAGTACAAAACAGAAAAAAAATGATTTATGTACCTCCAAAATATTCAAACGAAACTTTTATTTTTTGTTTTTAGCGATACTTTTGACTCCAACTACTGCCTGTGTATCCTGAGAATGATGGACGGGCAGGACGTCTTGGACCAGTTTGACTCTGAAGGTAGGAGTTTATGTTTTTAAAGAAAATGCTGATGATTGATTGTAATGTGTTAGCGCTCTGAAGGGGGAGTGACTTAGTGCGGAGAGCAAAGGGAGGGGGGACCCCATAGAAGTAAATACCCCTCTTTAATACCCCATAGAAGTAAAATACTCTCTCTTTAATGCCCCATAGAAGTAAAATACTCTCTCTTTAATGCCCCATAGAAGTAAAATACCTTGTCTTTAATAAAACTTCCGTTCAAAACAAATATTGTAAAGGAATTAACATGTTATTTGATATAATAAATTGGACTTTGGAGGTTTTGGTTCTAAGTTTTGTTGACACACTGGTTTACACAGCTAGACTTGATTAAAGTCACGTCACCTGCACGATTCCATGGAAATAGAAAGTTAAATCATACTGTGGAACATTCTCCATGGAGATATAGCAGATACATTTTATGCCATACATTTCCATGGAAACAGGGAGGAGCGACACTGGTTTACACAGCTAGACTTGATTAAATAAAAGTTAAATCATACAGTGGAACATTCGCTATGGAGATACAGCAGATACGTTTTATGCCATACATTTCCATGGAAACAGGGAGGAGGAGTCAGATTTGTGGAGATGCAAGCCTGTTCAGAGAAAGGATCATACAGTGACATTCGCTATGGAGATACAGCAGATACGTTTTATGCCATACATTTCCATGGAAACAGGGAGGAGGAGTCAGATTTGTGGAGATGCAAGCCTGTTCAGAGAAAGGATGAAGTTGTTTCAGTGCAAAAAACGCAACCAAAGTAAAAACAAAAAACAAAAATCATAGACATGCCTTTATTTTAGTATTTAGTTACATACTATGGCTTTAAGAAAAGATTTTTGTGTGGCACCACTCACGCATCCAAAATGAAAACAAAAAACAAAAATCAAAGACATGCCTTTATTTTAGTATCACTGAGAAAAGATAACTATACCTACAATAGCTATAATAAATAAATAAATAAATACATTTAAATTAAAAAAATAATAATAATAATTAATAACAACAACAACAACAACAACAATAACAATAATAATAATAATAATAATATGAACCAAAACCAACTGTGGTTTGTGACAATTTATGGATCAAATTATTAAACAGACAGAAATAAATTGTCATAATTAATCATATTCTGAATACACGAGCCCTAACCCCTAACTCTAACTCTAACCCAACCCAC
The DNA here is from genome assembly GCA_000787095.1 of Periophthalmodon schlosseri. NCBI lineage: Eukaryota > Metazoa > Chordata > Actinopteri > Gobiiformes > Gobiidae > Periophthalmodon > Periophthalmodon schlosseri. The sequence goes on from KN484413.1 coordinate 22,444, forward strand.
ATCCACATTTATGTATCAAAATGTGCTATGAATCTGTAGATTTGCATTTCATTTTATTTTTTTACAGTGAACTCGGGTAATCATATAACTCAAACCCTAGCCCCTAACCCAACCCACATTCACATTTATGTATCAAAATGTGCTATGAATCTGTAGATTTGCATTTCATTTTATTTTTTTACAGTGAACTCGGGCTTTGAACCTGATGAACCTGCTGAAAACGAGGACCAGCAATCACCAGAGAGAGATTCAGGTAAACAAACAAAACAAAAAACATTCAAAATATTTTATGTAAGATTCATTGGATTTTTTACATTTCCTTGATATTCACATGATCATTTAAAGCAAAATGGGGCAGGTTAGATTTGTCGCCTGATTAAATGTTTAGTAAAGTGGATGGTCTGAACGCATAAGGTAAGTGAGGGATAACTTTGGACCACTGCAAACTTTAAAATTAGCTAGTTTTTTTTTTTAAGACAGTAAAAATGAGGTTCAGCGCCTTTAAGATCATTTGTGTCGCTATTTTCCTTAAAGCGGACGACGTGTCTGATAAAGGCAGCAACGATCAGGTCAAAACTGTGTTCCAGAACGATCAGGGGAAGAAGACCATTGACGTTTACTGGATCGCTGACGATGGAGGTGACTGGTTTTTTTTTTTTTTTTTTAAGCCAGTAAAAATGAGGTTCAGCGCCTTTAAGATCATTTGTGTCGCTATTTTCCTTAAAGCGGACGACGTGTCTGATAAAGGCAGCAACGATCAGGTCAAAACTGTGTTCCAGAACGATCAGGGGAAGAAGACCATTGACGTTTACTGGATCGCTGACGATGGAGGTGAGTGGGTTTCAGCTTCCAGTTATATGCGACATTTTGAGGACTTTCTTCCCGTTCAAAAGATACTGTTTTGGAGAGAAAAAGGAGGAGGAGATTCAAGACACTCGGGATTGAAATAAAATCCGTTATTATGGCTATAGGTACATGCATTCTCCCATGTTATAAAGTTGTTCCCTCTTCAAAAACATGTCTGAAGAGGTTTTAGATGTCCTCCACGCATGTTTGAGTCATTTAGCGATCTCTCCCGGGCCTTATTCTAACCCTCCTTGCGGTTAGCTGTAAGATTCCGTGCAAAGCTCCGCCCACGAGCCCACGTCACCCACGCTCCCGCACGACAATTCTCCATAAACATACAAAAACATGATACAAAACTGTACAACTTCACAAACCTGATGCGACGTGCTGTAGTTTCATAGCGCTCTGAAGGGGGAGGGGCTTAGCACGGACAGTAAAGGGAGGGGAGACTCAGAGCATCGAAAACGAAAGTGAAAATTATAAAACGTTTTCAAAACAGTAAAAGGTAGCATGGTGTTAGCGTGTTAGCAGTTAATATCCCCCTCTTTAAGGTTAAGGCCTGCAGTTTTATTAAGAAAAAATGTTACAAATGTCAAGTTATGATGTAAATTTAAAGCCGCACTGCGTAACTTTCCTGGTCTCTTCTTTGCTTTCCATAGAACGTTCCACTGTATGGCAATAAACGTATCTATCTAGTATTTATTCAAATACAGGCGCTTTTATCCTTCAAAAATACCTTGAAAACACTGCTTCGGTGCAGTGAGTGGACTCGCCTGTCCACAGATCTGACCTGTAACTTGGTCTGGTGCGTCCCCTGCTTGTCTCCGTGAAGACAGATACACGTTTCACACCATACAGTGGAAGATTTCCAGGCAAAGCGATTACATCTCCATGGAGACAACAAGATGACGCCAGGAAAGTTCCATAGTCCAGGTTTAAAGATTGTAAACACGTGACTGAACGGTCTTAGGTCTGACTCTGCTGGTGCCGTATCTGCTGACGAGGAGGAAGAGGTGGCGCCGCAGTAAGGTCCGAGTCTTCATCGTGGGGGATGAACAGAACATGGAGGACGGACGCAACGAGTAGGTGTCCAGCTTCGTTTTAAAGGGCCCATATTGCGCTGCTTTACGGTCGATGTTCTAACGTTGTTTCCTCGTCACAAACAGACCTGGAGCTGTGTTTTGTTTCTCACCCTGTTCCACCTTGTGGTGTCATCAAGTGGTAATACAGGAAGTGCTCCGCTGTGTTTTTAAACCCCGCACGCCTTCACTAGAATCGTCTGGGTCACTTCAACTCTGGAACCGTCAAACTTTGAAGTTACAGCTGTCGTTTTAGCCTCATTTAAACTGCTTCACACCAGCGGATATTAAAGACTTTCTGTTCACAATCTCAACAGAACAAAGAGTAAAACAAAAATATACAAAAATAGAAGCAACAGCTCGAGGTTATTCCAGAATATTGAAGAGTAAATGAGTTCAAATGAGGCTATAAATTGTTGTAAATCTTAAAACTACCACTAAATGACATCACAAGGTGGAACAGAGCATTTTGAGGTTTGGAGATGTGGACAGACTAATAATAAAGTGTTACTCAAACATGTGTGAATGAAACAAAACACAACTCCAGGTCTGTTTTTGAGGAGGTAACAACATTATAACATGACTTAAAGCTCACATAAGTAAGTTTAGCGAAATATAGAACCTTTAACCAGTCTTACCTCTATTGGATACAAACTACATTTAAGATTGTTATTTTTTTTCTCTATTAGAAATGTCGAGAAAAAATAGCTAGTCGATAATTGTGATAAGTCCCAATATAATCGTGACCATTTCAATTTAAAATTTCAATTGAATCTACATTTAAGGCCCTATATTACACAAAATGGACTCTTCTGAGGTTTAGTCCATGTTCTAACGCTGTCACCTCCTCAAAAACACACCTGGAGTCGTGTTTTGTTTCATTTACACACATTTGAGTAACACTTTATTATTAGTCTGTCTACATCTCAAAAGCTCAAAATGCTCTGTTCCACCTTGTGATGTCATGAAGTGGTAGTTTTCAAGTTAACAGCTACTTTTTACCTTTTGTTTAGCAGAGATTGGCAATTCCAGGGCTGAAATTATTCCAAGTGAGCTAGTGAAGGTGTGTCAATCAAACCTGTTGCTAACGCTAGCACGACCTCAGGGAAAGAAGGCGTCTGATTTGTCGGTTATTATTATTATTGTTCATATCTTGATTTGGAAATATAATGTTATAATCTAATCATACGCTTCTATGTTTGCAGGATGCTGGCTCTGTTGAAGCGGTTTCGTCTGGATTTCAACGACGTTATAGTTATGACGGACAGCGAGAAGCGCCCACAGACAAAAAAGTACATATCAAATTCGAAATATACCGTATTTTCTGGAGTATAAGTCGCACCAGCCAAAAAATGCATAACAATGAAGAAAAAAAACATATATTTCACACATAAATCGCATCTGAGTATAAGTCGCACCCCCGGCCAAACTATGAAAAAAAGTGCGACTTATAGTCCGGAAAATACGGTACTCGAAACTCTGTCTGTCCATATATTTGACTCTGTTTACTTCTCTGTCTCTTTGATGGTTTATAGTCTGAACAGGTTTGTGGAGAGTGTCGCCCCCTTCAGGCTGTACGATGAACAGCAGGATGGCGTGTCTCTGCAGGTTCTGAGGCAAGACTTCCCCTGGAAAATATCAGACAAGGAGTTTGAGGCTTTCAAACTTAAGGTCAGTCGCTGATTTGGCCAATCACAATCACATATGGATATTTTATATACGCTGCCAGAAGTGGTGGAAGAAGTACTCAGTTTTGTTACTTAGGTAAAAGTACAGATACCTGAGCAAAAAAAATACTCAAGTACAAGTAAAAGTATCACATGAAAAAACTGATTTAAGTAAAAGCATTAAAGTAAAAGTATTTTCTGCAGATTTTGAGATCTAATAAAGCTTCAAATGTAGTGATTTTGACAATCACAGTCATATATGGATATTTTATATACGCTGCCAGCAGTGGAAGTGGAAGAAGTACTCAGTTTTGTTACTTAGGTAAAAGTACAGATACCGGAGCAAAAAAATACTCAAGTACAAGTAAAAGTATCACATGAAAAAACTGATTTAAGTAAAAGCATTAAAGTAAAAGTATTTTCTGCAGATTTTGAGATCTAATAAAGCTTCAAATGTAGTGATTTTGATACAGATTTGT
>KN484413.1:26707-41155 GCA_000787095.1 Periophthalmodon schlosseri
CTTTTCAGCAGTCTTAAAAAATAATAAAAAATACTTTTACTTTTCAGTGCTGTTCAAAAATGCAGTGGGGTAGAAAGTACAGATACTGCTCTCAGAAGTAAAAGTAAAAAGTACCCAATTTAAAATGTACTTAAGTCAGGTACAGATACCTAATTTTTTACTTAAGTACACGACTACTTTTACTTTGTTACTTTCCAGTCAAAAGTTTGGATTCACCTTCACATTCAGTGTTTTTTTTTCTCTGTTTCTACATTTTATATACACACAAACGACGCCAAATATCTGATGCAACATATATGGAATTATGTAGTACAGAAAAAAAAGTTAAATAACTCAACTTTTTATATTTTAGTTTCAAATTCCTCAAAGTATCCATCCTTTCCTCCGTCGACAGTGCTGCAAACCCTTGTCTTCTCTCAGTGAGCTTCTTGATGAAGTCTCCTGAAATGGTTTTCACTTCACAGCTGAGCCTCATCAGGGTCAAGAAATGCCAAAGGTCCGAAGCAGTGATCAAAGTAAAGGGTGGCCATTTTTAAAAATCTAAAATCACAAGTTATTTTTGAGTTTAATTTTTCCATTCCATACATGTTCATTCATAGTTTTGATGCCTTCAGTGAGATGTTTTCGATAAAGTAAATAACCATGGAAATACAGCAGAGACATAAATGGAAAAAGTGTGTCCAAACTTTTGAGTGGTCATGTATGTCACAGGTAGGACATCATAATAATTACTAAATCGACAATAAGTGTATAATGTAAATAACCATGGAAATACAGCAGAAACATAAATGGAAAAAGTGTGTCATAATAATTACTAAATCGACAATAAGTGATAGAACAATCATTTTTGGGCGCCAGTATTTATCGTGGGTACCTTTTCTTTATACTTTTTGTTATTTTTTTAAGATTTGAGCTGTAGAGGGTTGACTCCTGTGACTCATTACAGATGCAAACCAACTACTTAATTATGTAATTTTGACATGTATTTATTGCATCTCAAGCTTTATAACGACATCGTACATTTAGGAAAGGGTTTTTGGATGATCCTCCATCATATTGCATATAAAAGCATACACTGATATTAACATAATGGTAATACAGTCTTTATAAAAAGTGTGTGTCTTTGTGTTGCATTCACAGTCTGAAAGAAAAGTCCGACTGAATGAAATCATCCGGAAGAATTCTCAGCACGCCGCCCTCGTTCTTGTGTGAGTATTACATAACGCTAAATTATTATAAACCAATAATCAGTTACTGCAGTCAACCAAAAATATTTGTAGTTCTTAGACTCAAGTTCATGCTGATGTTGTGTCCTTGGGCAAGACACTTCACCCATATTGCTTTGTATGAATGTTGTGTGTCTGTGAGTGGTGGTGGTGGTGGTGGTGGGAGGGGCCTTTGGTGCAGATTGGCAGCCTCACTTCCGTCAGTGTGCCCCAGGACACCTGTGGCTATAGTAGTAGCTTACCACCAGAGGGGAGGTGCAGATTGGCAGCCTCACTTCCGTCAGTGTGCCCCAGGACACCTGTGGCTATAGTAGTAGCTTACCACCATGAGTGTGGAGTGAATGAATAATGTGTACAGCAACTTCGGGTGTCCTGGGCGTTAGTAAGATAAGTTTTAGTACAATTTCAGCTTGAACTGAGACGCATTAGGTCCCACATATTGAGGACACTAAAATAAGTTAACTTCAGCTGTATAATATAAATTTGAAAATGCGTCTCAGATAAAATGTTCCTGACCTGTGGGATGCCCCAGGGGTCAATCCTGGGACCCCTGTTGTTCAATGTCTACATGCTGCAGATAGGACAGTTAATACGCAGCAATAATGTGTCCTACCACAACCATGCAGACAATCCAATCCATTCCATTTTATTTATATAGCACATGAACAAAAAAATATATATATATACAGTATGACTTCTTAGGTTGGGTTCAAAGATGTCCTAGTTTGAGCTCAGTTTACTCCAGATGTAGATTTGATTTGGTCCCGTTCAAGTCCTGGTTTAGTCCTGGTCTAGTCTAAGTGTTTCAAAATCGGAACTAAACCCGAAACCAAGCGTGGACTAGACCAGGACTAAACACGACAACAGGTCTAAAATGGGCTCAATTTAGGACCAAATAAAAACAGGTGGGAACCCTTTGTTATAATCTTGACCATATTGCTGTGTTGTCCAGGAGCCTCCCTGTCCCTCAGAGCGACTGCCCCAGTGCTCTCTACATGGCCTGGCTCGAAGCTCTGACCTGCGGCCTGCACTGCCCCGCGGTGCTCATCAGAGGAAACCAGCAGAACGTCCTCACCTTCTACTGCCAGTGATCCAGGCTCAAGTGATGCAGATACAGTGAACCAGACTATAGTGATCCAGACTCCAGTGAACCAGACTATAGTGATCCAGTCTCCAGTGAACCAGATTATAGCAGACTATAGTAAACCAGGCTCAAGTGATCCACATACAGTGAACCAGACTCCAGTGAACCAGACTATAGTGATCCAGACTCCAGTGAACCAGACTATAGTGATCCAGACTCCAGTGAACCAGATTATAGCAGACTATAGTAAACCAGGCTCAAGTGATCCACATACAGTGAACCAGACTCCAGTGAACCAGACTATAGTGATCCAGACTCCAGTGAACCAGACTATAGTGATCCAGACTCCAGTGAACCAGATTATAGCAGACTATAGTAAACCAGGCTCAAGTGATCCACATACAGTGAACCAGACTCCAGTGAACCAGATTACAGTGATCCAGACTCCATTGAACCAGACTATAGCAGACTATAGTAAACCTGACTCCAGTGATTGAGATACAGTGAACCAGACTATAGCAAACTATAGTAAACCTGGCTCAAGTGATCCAGGTAGTGAACCAGACTCCAGTGAACCAGACTATAGTGAACTATACGCCAGTGATCCAGATACAGTGAACCAGACTATAGTGATCCAGAATCCAGAGAACCAGCCCCCAGTGAACCATACTATAGCAGACTATAGTAAACCAGGCTCAAGTGATCCACATACAGTGAACCAGACTCCAGTGAACCAGATTACAGTGATCCAGACTCCATTGAACCAGACTATAGCAGACTATAGTAAACCTGACTCCAGTGATTGAGATACAGTGAACCAGACTATAGCAAACTATAGTAAACCTGGCTCAAGTGATCCAGGTAGTGAACCAGACTCCAGTGAACCAGACTATAGTGAACTATACGCCAGTGATCCAGATACAGTGAACCAGACTATAGTGATCCAGAATCCAGTGAACCAGCCCCCAGTGAACCATACTATAGCAGACTATAGTAAACCAGGCTCAAGTGATCCAGATACAGTGAGCCAGACTATAACACACTATAGTAAACCAGGCTCAAGTGATTCAGATACAGTGAACCCGATTATAGACCACAAACTAAAATAAACTAGGCTCCAGTGAACCAGACTATAGTAAACCAGACTACAGTGAACCATACTACAATGATCTAATAAACCAGACTCAAGTGAACCAAACTATAGTAAACTAGACTACAGTGAACCAGACTACAGTGAACCATACTACAGTGATCTAATAAACCAGACTCAAATGAAGCAAACTATAGTAAACTAGACTACAGTGAACCAGACTATAGTAAACAACCAGGCTCAAGTGATATAGACTCAAGTAATGGAGCTCAACATCCCCACCCATTTCGAAGTCCACTCTGGTACCAGAAGACATAGACATTTTAAAAAAATCAACTAAAATCCAGTCCCGGTAACCAGATTCCAGTGAACCACACAGACTCAAGTTAGCCAGAATACAGTGATCAAGGCTCAAGTAAACCAGACTCAAGTGATTCAGGCTCAAGTGAACAATGGTAAAGTGAACTTGACTCCAGTGAACCAGAATCCAATGATCCTGGCTCCAGTGAACCACATTACAGTGATACAGACTCAAAAGAACCAGACTGCAGTGATCCAGGCTCAAGTGAACCTCACTTATCTGACTTAAGCCTGAATCTAGAGTCTATCTGCAGCCGCTGTATGTGCTGGCTGTAGAGTGAAGCTCCACTACATCATAGCCACAAACAATTGTATTTTTTTTTTTAATCTGGAAACAAAATCATTCATTTACGATAGCTACATGCTAAATTTATAAGGTTTAGGGTTTTGTTTTAGAGTTGATTATCGAATATTAAACCTCCATTTCAGCTTCAGCTAGATCCAATGAGACTTTGATGAACCACACTTGAGTGAACTCCACTTATGTGACGTAACCAAATCTTGTGAATGTCCCGATAGGTATCACAATAGCATTAAGATTAGCATTTTTTAGAATAAAAAAAATTAAAAACTATCAAGAGATTAAAACTGCACTATGAACTGCTGATTATGGCAACTTTATGTATTTTATTTGTACAGTGTTTGGTCTTGTTTTGTATTGAGTAATGTTTGTTTTTGCACTTTATTAGGTTGTTCAATATCCCTGTGATAGATACAAAAATAGGAAATTGTACTCTGTATGGAATTTAAAAAGTAAAAAGATTTATTGTTGAAAATGTTTTGTGCATAACACTGGGGAACTTGTTGATAATAACTGTCATGACATGTACTGTATATACTGTATACAAATAAAACTGAATTCTTAAAAAACACATGTAGTCCAACTTTCATGTACAACAACACAGCACAGCTAATAATAATACTGTACATTTGATTTACAATGGCTCAGCAGTTAGAGTGTTGATATATCCTTGGGCAAGACACTTTTTTAGTTATCCCGTTTAGACTGCTGCCCAGCGGAACGGTCAAACGCTGCAACGGAAGTATTAAAAGGATTACAGATCATACAAAACCACACAGCCCATATGGTGTGACTATGGAACTAGCAACGTCATACTTCTTTGCTCAGGGTCACATAAACAATGTGTGTACCAAATTTCATTGGACTGAATTTTTGTCTTCTCATTTTAACTTTGCAGGGGGCGCTGGAGAACCATTTTTAAAGATAGAAGTTTAATTTAACACATCATTATGTCCAGGTCATTGACACGCTACACTGGGTCCGTCCTGATCCGCCAATTTTTTTGTAAAAATTATACTTTAAAAATGGCCACTTCATTAAGAGCTCGTTACGACCACACCCTGAGGTTTATATAAATTCTTTTAACAACTTTTGATGCCAGATATGTCCAGATGATGCTGCCTCAGTTTGGAGTCCGTTGGATCAAAACCCTAGGACAAGTTTGTTAAAGTATGAGGTCTAGATTTTGGAGAAGTCGAGTTTGAACCAACACGGTCAATGCCCTGTGTGGTTTAAGGCGTCAGTTTAGGACTCGCCCCCTCGCAACTGGGACCAAATAATAATAATAATAGTAATAGTAATAATAATAATAATAATTTTTCTTCTTCAATTTTTTACATTCAAATGAAAACTTAGAATAATGGGACTTTTTCACATTGTTCCCCATTATGAAGAGCCTCTCTGTAAATTCTTTTACAAGTCCACGACAATTAGATTGGCTTTTATGATTTTTGGAAAATAAAATTTGAAGGGGGCACTATAGACATGTCCTATAGAGGCATTTTAAAAGATAAAGCCCTAATTTGTATATTATGTTCAGCTCTCTAATCTGCACACCTGCTTCATTGGGTCTTCATTGGTTCAAATCTGACAACGGTTGTGAAAGACAGATTTAAATTTTTTCCAAAAATTGACATTTTGTTAAAAAAAATCACCGTGAAAATCTAATAGGGCCTTTTCATGGAGATGCCTGGCTGGCTCCAGTTCTCTCAAAACGTGCAGAGCCACACTTCCCGCTCCATTCATCGTGTATTGGAAATTAGCCAAGTCCAGCTAAAAAAAAAAATAAAAAATACCGTAAATGCCAGGCAGCAAATAGATAACCACAGACATTATGTCATGACTTTTACTACGATGTAAATACTTTACAGGAGGAAACCTCAGTGTTTAGAAAAGTAGATATTTGTGTCTTCAAGCTAATACGAACTGAAATTAAATTGAATTTGTGATGTTAAAAAGGCACTACAAACAATTCCAGGACTGAAATAATCCAAATGATTCTAGTGAAGGTTAGGGATAGTGAAGTTTAAAAAAAAACAATGAAGCACTTCCTGTATTACCGCATTAGTGAAGTTTAAAAAAGCAATGAAGCACTTCCTGTATTACCGCATGACATCACAAGGTGAAACAGTGCTTTCTGTTTGAGAGAAGAACTAAACATGTGAATGAAACAAAACACAACTCCAGGTATGTTTTTAATGAGGAAGCAACATTACAACATAGATCAGAAAACAGCGTAACATGGGCCCTTTAATAAAAAACAGTAGTGCGCTAAACTCTGCATATATTTTCACCAAATAAATGAAGCTATAAATCAGAAAGAATTCCTCCTGCTGCTGACAAACGTCAACCTCTAAAGTAAAGTACATTCATATAATTGACACACACATAATAAGAGTTTTAACGTTTCATTTCATACAGAACTCGTCACACAATAGATAGAACAGATTGTAGAGAGCACCTTCACCTTCAGAAATAATCACCCTTTCACCTGATACAATCCTATTTTCTTCTTCATTTTACTAGATCTGTCACCTGCAAAGCTTCATAAAATCAACAGCCTTTCCATGTCTTTGATTTTGTGGGAAAATGTGTTCAATCTTCTAAGTTTCAGTGGAATATTATTCCACTGTTTTCTGCCCGACATAAGACGACACCACTGACTTTGTTCACAATATTCAAAGTGCATGTGGATATACTTTTATTAAGTCATAGTTTACATGATTATATTCAAGATTTCACTAATAATCTTGCCTAGTTTTTCCTATTTCAACAACTGGGAAAGTTTAGTAGTTTAGTTTATAATTTTACTTCCTGGTTGACAGATGTGACATATGTACAGGCAATTCTGGGACAGTCACCAGGCAAACATAATGTTTACAAGTGCCAAAACATGTCTAATTTACACAGTATTTATTATTTCACAAGTAAAAATATAAGGCTTTTTTTCATAGACCTTCTGAAAAAAAAAAAAAATTAAAAGTTTGAAAGCTCAGGGCGAATCAGCTCTGTGGTAATGACCTATGAAAATCTATAATTTCATTTCAAATCTGTTTCTGAAACTTTATAAACGGCTAAGGTATTACAACATTTTGCAGAATCTTGAGTTTTAAATTACAAGTGCCAAAACATGTCTAATTTACACAGTATTTATTATTTCACAAGTAAAAATATAAGGCTTTTTTTCATAGACCTTCTGAAAAAAAAAAAAAATTAAAAGTTTGAAAGCTCAGGGCGAATCAGCTCTGTGGTAATGACCTATGAAAATCTATAATTTCATTTCAAATCTGTTTCTGAAACTTTATAAACGGCTAAGGTATTACAACATTTTGCAGAATCTTGAGTTTTAAACGTGCTTTTTGGCCACGTCAGCTAATCAGAGACTATGCTCCAGGGACGTAGCAACGTCATGATCCAGAAGAAGGAAAAATGTACCAGCTACAAACTAGTGGCATTATGCTGGGCGCACAAATACACTGGTCTGCCATTGTTCACAAAGAGACCGCGTCTGCCCTGAAACACGAAGGCGTCCAACTAGAGGCGTCCAACTAGAGGCGTCCAACGTGGTTTTGACGCCGCGGTCTGAACGCTGTGTAACAATGGCAGAAAAGTGGGTGGGGCTAAAAGGTCCAACTAAAACATGTTTGTCACTTATAGTTTGAAATCAGGTACGGTCCCTTTGCTGCGAGCAGATAAAGTTGTGTGTTTCCGAGGAGTTCCTCTTGACCCACCGGTTTTCTCCTCCTCTCTCCATGGCTCCAGCCACTCCACACTCACTCTCTCCGGGATCCTTCCAGTTCACATCCATGTCGTCGACGTAGTGACCGTTCACCCAGATCCAAGACTCCAGAAAGCAGGTGTAGTGCAGCCCCACCCACACGTACTCGCTGTCGGCCATCTTGGCTCTCTGCCGGGCCATGCTCTTCAGGTGAGTTTGGTCGATGAACCAGGCCAGGTCGCTGTAGTGTCGTCTGCAGTGGTACAGAGCCTCCTCCCAGGTTTTCTTCTGTTTCACCAGGATGAAGAGGTCTGGACAGACAGCAGACCGTGATTATGAGATAAAATCAATCACGTGTAATAGAAAGCCTAGACTTAAAGGTGCACTATGTCACTTTTCTGGAGGGTTGCCATCGGGTTCCTCATGGAGATGTTATTACTTTGCCCGGACCTATGTTGGATTCGTTGCTTCGTCTCTACGGACATAGATTAAAGTTTAATTTAACTGTGGAACATTCCAGGCAAAACAATATCATCTTTCAGGACAAGAAAATTCAGGCAAAACAAAGGGAAAACCCACATAGTGCACATTTAAAAAGTGCCAGAAAAATCAGTTCCTTGGATGAAATTTTGTGTACAGACGACATAGAGAGAGGGGGGCTCCTTTTTCCTTTTGAGAACTCGGCACTTCCTACATCCGGTAATTTCTTCACAAACTGCCACTTGACTCACACAAACAAAGTAATGACTAGAAAAACACAAAAAACTGTCATATGAACGTTAAGTAAACTTACTGTCGTAGCAGATGAAAGGACTGGTCTGGTTACAGTGGTCTCGGATAAATGTTCCCATAGGTCCCACTTTGACACAGGTCTTGTTGTCCTCTTTATAGTCTTTATTCAAAACTGTATCGTCATGACTCCACTTTCTGAAAGAGGAGTTGCTTCCATCGGACCAGCCCCAGGTGTCTCTAGACAGACCGATCCACCATTTCTCTCTACAGTTACACTCCTTTACAGGCCCTTGAATTTTATTTAACTGGTCCAGTCCACTGATCAGGTCTCCGTGCTTCTCTCTGCAGAAGTGCTGAGCCTCTATCCAGTTTTTACAATTTTCACTTTCCACGTATGAACCTGTATCTTTAATCAAAATGATGAATAGATTAAGTACAAAAGAACTGCAAATAGTTTTATTTTAGAGTTTGAAATGTAATAAAATGTGCCTGTTTGTCCTAAACAGATTTCACTAAACTGACTGTCAAATTGCTGCTTTTCAGTTATTAACTTTAAACTGATAAAACTGCTCTTTGTCTCACCGCCGTCATCCGACCACTGCTTTGAATCCTTGTATATTACGCTTTTTCTGATCTATTTTATAATGTTTCCTCATCACAAACAGACCTGAAGTTGTGTTTTGTTTCATTCACACATGTTTAACACACAAACCCTGCATATTTAGGCAAACTGAAAATGCTCTGTTCCACCGTGTGATGTCATGTGGTGTGTTTTGTTCATTCACACATGTTTAACACACAAACCCTGCATATTTAGGCAAACTGAAAATGCTCTGTTCCACCGTGTGATGTCATGTGGTGATACAGGAAGTGCTCCACTGTGTTTTTAAACTCCACACACCTTCACTAGAATCATTTGGATGAGTTCAGCCCTGGAATTGCCAAAGTATTACTTTAACATGTGTGAATTAAACAAAACACAACTCCAGGTGTGTTTTTGATGAGGTAAAAACATTCTAACGTGGCTTAAAGATCAAAAGAAACGACTGTGCATAATATTGGACTTTTAAAAAGTCTTTTTGGAAAACACTTTAAACGCCTGTTTCTTTAAACAACTTTCTTCCATTCTAGTTAATCTACTTACACTGTTTTGCACTGTTTGTATTAATATTCAGTCAAAGTCTATTTCAATGACCTTATTTTTATAATCCACTTCTTACCATTGGTGTAGCAGATAAAACAGCGTTTAGTCTCACAGGCGGCATCGGACCAGTTCTTTGAACTGTCAATAAATACACAGTTCTCTACTCCAACCTTATCATTTGGTTCTTTGCTGTCCCATTTCACATCACTCTTGTTAAACTCCAGTCCGGGCAGAGACCAGAGCCAGACTCTCTCGACTCCACATGTCTGGTTGTTGAGTCCAATCCAGGCGTCTGATCCAGCTCCAGCTTTTGTGAGCGTTTCCATGTCAGTCATGGTCTCCACTGTTGCCAGGTCTGTGTAGTGAGTTCTGCAGAAGTTCCGAGCGTCTTCCCACGATTTAGACTCATTTATGAAGTGGTACACGTAGCTTTGAGGCACTGAGAAACAACACAAATCTAAAAACAGAAAGATGACAGAATCCAGAGTGTAATTCATCAAAAGAGCCAATATGTTTTGTTAATGTTGGTTTTAAAGCAGACTTATTATTTTAAAGTCGACTTTTCCGAGCTTTGATCCATGTTATAGTTGTTTCCCCTCAACATTTACTCACCTGCAGCGATCGTGCATGTTTGAGCAATGTTTAATCGCTTATTTTCAAGACGCCATTTTGCCGATCAGCTCCTGTTTTCACCGCCACCTGTACACGCCCACTTCTCTGTACTTCGCTAGTGTGACGTGCAGCTGTCCATAGGGGGCGCCGACAGCTACACGGCTCTTTGTTACGCTGACGTTTACGGCGACGTCAGCTCCCATTGGACACCGCAGTTTTGTAACGTCAGCGGAGTCAATGGACTTGTTTCTTTTATTAAGTCGTTTTAGATGAATATTGCGATTTAAAATGTGCAAACTAACATGTCACGTATTTCACTATACCATAAGTTAATGTACCTACTTTGAGCTGGTCCCAAGCTTTGACAAATGAAGAGTGCTGATGAAACAGGAAGGGCATCCAGTGTAAAACTAATTAAATATGCAAATCTGAATGATGGAAACTAATGAACTTTGAGTATGGAAAGACGACACATTTTTTGGTTATAGTCATTTTTGATATTCAGCTCCTGTAAAACCACTACTTTAAAACGGATGTTTAATGTTGCACAGTTTTTAGATTTATATTTTTTCCGTTGCTTATCTTCTCGAGCTATACAACTTAACACCAGTGAACATTTCCAATAGATCAGGCTGGAGTCCAAAACTATCACTTTTAGGACTTGTAGGGGAAGGTATAGACAGTTTTAATCACCATCATCAGCCTTCATCAAGTTCTCAATTACATTTTTTTGAGTAATATTTTTGTACTTTTCTGAGTAGTTTTCTACACTGTAAAAAGTCAAATCTTGCCAAATTCAAGTAACATTCACATGGCAAGTAAATTTATCTACCAATGGACTAAACCTTTTTGGACTTAAAACAGGAATCTTGTTACACTAAAAATAAGAATAACAACTCTTTGCACAGAAAAAAGACTTGTGTTGCTTGAATCAAGAAAAATACCTCATTCCATTGGTAGATAATTTTACTTTTACTCAAAACTACTCAAATCAAGTTAAATGTTCATAATTTGAGTCATTTGAAGTAGCTGGCTAGTTCCAATCAGGAGGTATGTCTTTGTCAATGCTAATGCTAATGTCAGAGGCGAATTAATATTTAAAAAAATGCCACTGACGGAAATAATCTACATCTAAAAATAATTGGGTCGTCCTTACAACAAATTCAGTTTTGTTGTTCTGTTACATTTAACGTTTTAATAGAAGTTAGCATTCGACACACACACAAAGACGTACATTTGTAAAAGCAGAAGTTTCCTCTGGTGAAGTTTTACTTTTACTCAAAACTACTCAAATCAAGTTAAATGTTCATAATTTGTTGCCATAGCAATTAACAATTTTAAACAAAATATCCTATGTTTTAATTGAATTGTGAAGGGTCTTCAAAATGTCGCAGGAAGCTGAAACTTTGAGAATCACTGGTCTAGATTAGAGAATATTAATATTATGAAATGTCTTGTGTGATAATGGACAAAGACATAAAGACATAAAGACAAAGACATAAAGACATAAAGACATAAACAAATACTTGAATAAAGACGTACTCATCAGAATGAACAGCACAATCTCGTCCATCTTGAACCTGAAAAGGAGGACATTTGTAAAGTTAGACTAGATTTTACTGAATAGAAAATATATGTAGAATGGAATGTTAAACAGGCAAATCTAAACTAAACTACAAAAAAACCTAAAAAAAAAAAAAACAACAAAAAAAACCTAAAAAAACCCCAAACAAACAAAAACCTAAAAAAAAGTAAAGTTTACGCAAATAAAAAAAAAATAAAATAAAAAAGTAAAAAAAAAAATACATAGCAACATGTAACTCCTGTCTGAAGTCATAAATAAATAACTAAAAAAATTAAAATAAAGTTTACACAAAGAAAATAATATAAAGTAAAATAAAATTTAAAAAAAATTAAAATAACATAGCAACATGTAACTCCTGTCTGAAGTCCACTGCCTGTCTGTCGGGATTTAGTGATTTTAGCGCAACTCGGAACTAGTTGGCTACAGTTGTGCACAGAGCCAATGGACCTAGATATAACTTTTTTTTTGCAGCACACTTTAGTCCTTGGTTAGAAATACTTAACTGCTGCTTTGGACCTGCAGCCATATTTCAGACCCAGGTTAATCTTGTTATCCATGGGTTTCAGAATGATGAAAACGTAAGACTTTTGCCATAGCTATTAACAATTTTAAACAAAACATCCTATGTTTTAATTGAATTGTGAAGGGTCTTCAAAATGTCGCAGGAAGCTGAAACTTTGAGAATCACTGGTCTAGATTAGAGAATATTAATATTATGAAATGTCTTGTGTGATAAGGCACAAAGACATAAAGACATAAAGACATAAACAAATACTTGAATAAAGACGTACTCATCAGAATGAACAGCACAATCTCGTCCATCTTGAACCTGAAAAGGAGGACATTTGTAAAGTTAGACTAGATTTTACTGAATAGAAAATATATGTAGAATGTAATGTTAAACAAGCAAAACTAAACTAAACTACAAAAAAAACTAAAAAAAACCCAAAAACTTAAAAAAACCAAACAAACAAAAACCTAAAAAAAGTAAAGTTTACACAAATTAAAAAAAAATAAATAAAAAAGTAAAAAAAAAAAATACATAGCAACATGTAACTCCTGTCTGAAGTCATAAATACATAACTTTAAACAGGCAAATCTAAACTAAACTACAAAAAAACCTAAAAAAAAAAAAAAAAACAACAAAAAAACCTAAAAAAACCCCAAACAAACAAAAACCTAAAAAAATGCAAAGTTTACGCAAATAAAAAAAAAATAAAATAAAAAAGTAAAAAAAAAAATACATAGCAACATGTAACTCCTGTCTGAAGTCATAAATACATAACTTAAAAAGTAACGTAAAGTTTACACAAATAAAATAAAATTAAGTCAAATTAAATAAAATTAATTAAAAAAAATTATAACATAGCAACATGTAACTCCTGTCTGAAGTCATAAATAAATAACTAAAAAAATTAAAATAAAGTTTACACAAATAAAATAAAATAAAGTCAAATAAAATAAAATTTTAAAAAGTTAATAAAATAAAACAAAACAAAAGCATGGTAACTAACTAAAGAAAGTAACGTTAAGTTTACACAAATAAAATAAAGTAAAATAAAATAAAAATATATAAAATAAAACTAAACAAAACTGTGCTCACAACGTACCGTTTGGTGCTCTGCTGTCTCTGCTCTGGGTGTAAGTATTATAACATCTCTCAGCTGGAATATTTACCATACATTTGAATATAGGAAAATATGTGCTTTGAGTGAACCAGGAAATCAAACAATGAGAGCTTTTTTAGGCCTGTATTTATCTGTCCATCTCATTTCCTTATGTTTCCAATGTTGATAGAAAACAACAGGCCTTAGTTTGTGCAGAGAATTCAAATGTATTGCTGGAGAAAGTTGTTTTGCATCCACACACTGATCTGTTGGATGCAGTGGTAGAGTGAATCCACTGGTCCATATTCACCTGCTGCCAGTGAGTCATAGATCTGATTGTCATCTGCATAGTTGTGTGTTTTGACATGTTTTTCTATGACTGCTTAGTTTGGTGGGATAGTGCTTATGGTAAACATGTGTAATCAAACTTTTTTATAGTAGTTTTCATACACCATAACTTTAGTCCTACTTGAGTAATACTGTATGTTGCGTAGTGTAACAGTACTCGTACTTCAGTAAAAAATTTGGTTACCCTTCCCACTGTGTGTAAGTCTCCAAGTGAGCAGGATGTTACAGTAGTCAAACCTACTGGAGACAAATGCCTGGATAAGTCTCTCCAAGTCTGGTTTTGACAGTATAGGTTTCATTTTTGTGATGTTTTTTAGACGTTAAAAAGCTGCAGATGTTATTGATTTGATCTTGATAAGAGCAGTCTCTGTGCTGTGGTGGGGTCTAAAACCTGACTGGAAAACATGGAAGGAGTTGTTCATTTGGAGAAAGTTAATAAGCTGTTGGTAAACTACTTTTTCAAGGACTTTGCCTAATTTAAATGACTGGCAGATTTGAGATGGATCAATAATAGCTCAGTATTGTGGCATCAAGACTGCTCTTCTTTAGGAGAGGCTTAATAACTGCAGTTTTCAAAATTCTTGGGAATTTTCCAGAATGAAATGATGATTGAGAGTGTTGCTCAGCGCCCGCTCCCTGCT
>KN484415.1:6892-23014 GCA_000787095.1 Periophthalmodon schlosseri
GCGTCACATGTTTCTGCTGACAATAACAGACTTGGGGATCCTCAAAAAGTTGGCAATTTGTGACTTGGATGTGTCTCTTTTCTTTTTTTGGCGCCCATCAAAACGTATCAGACTGAGAGAAAGAGGCGAGGAAGAGCAGACATCCATCGTGCTGAGTGTCGACAGCCTGGGCCAATGATCCCCTCTTTCCCCCTACACCACACAGCGCTGCAGCCTGATTACACTAATATGTCACCACCGCCATCTTTCTTCTCCTATAATCAGAAACACTCTCTGCCTCTCTGCCCTTTTTGCTCCATCTGTCTGATACTGTCGCACTTTTTGTGACCTAAGTCCTCGCTTTACTCAACCCTCAGCTTCTCCTGTATCTAATTTTTCCCCATGTATTTGAGCAAAGTTGGTCTTGCTTTGTACAGATATATTGTAAAAGCAGCTCGTGTGACCAAAATAAGTGCTGTCTGCATCTAATTATGAATAGTTTTATTGTCTGAGAATCAGCAAGTGTGCGCTTAGTTGTTGTTGGGAATGCAAGGTAAGTGAGGAACAACTATGGACCACTGCAAACCGTTTAAAATGATCCAGTTCTGTTTTTCACGTTTTTAAGACAATACAAATCAGACTTTAAAAAAGAATTATAGACATACAACATTACTAATATGGAATCCTCTACGCAATTATCAGCAATGCACTACAGATGAACTAATATTTAAAGTGACACTGTGTAAGTTGTCTGGTGTCTCCATGGAGATGTTTTTGTTTTGTCTGGAATGTTCCATAGTATGGCAACATGTCTTTCATATGCTCACAGTTACAGTTGTACAGTTGTATCTAAACAAATACCTTGAAAAACTAAATAATATAGGCTGATCTGTGGAGAAATATAAGTTTAATGACCTCTGTGGAACATTTCAGGCGAAGCAATATCTGATGTTTTGTGTATTATGTACATAGACTGTATATATATGGACATAGCTAACCTGCTAGCTGCTACGTTCCAAGTGGGAAGTGAGCATGGGTGCGCTTTCGGCTACATTGACTCTGGCTCCAATTCACTTTGTATTCTAAAATTGTCGCCCATCTCTCAGTAACTTCTGCTGTCAGACTCCTCATTTTGGTCTTAAAATGTTCATATTAACCCGCTCTACATGATCCCAGTATTTTTATTTCGCCTTTGTGTCTGTAAATCAACATATAAACATCCGGGCACCTTTTTCCCTCAGGTCACTCCCAGTAGCATTAGCAACAGGTTATTTTTGTTCTTCTTGTTCTTCTTCTTGTTCTTCCTGTTCTTCTTGTACTTCTTGTTTTTGTTCTTGTTCTTGTTCTTTTTCTTCTTCTTCTTCCAAGATCTTATTTACTGTTCCGCAGCCAAATTACTTTGCAGGTTCACATTTAATCGATACTGTCCACTGCAGACTGAGCACCCCACAAGTTTTGGTGATTATCTGACCCAGCTACTAACCCATCTCAACTGGATCTGGACTTCAAACTTCAAAAATACTCCAGCTAAAATCCAAGCACTCAGGACAGGACATTGCTTACTGCCTATTACATCTTACATGAAAATTAGATCAGTTTCCCATCTGTACATTATGGTTACATTGCATTTGACTTGTTGTATGTCAAACTGGCTGTAAGTCATTATATTTAAAATACAGTAAAAACCCTTCTGCATGTGAAGCCTATTTAGCCCTCTTCAATACACTGGCTGATGTAAACAGCATTAAACAAGCTGCACTCTGGCCTCGCTATTACTGAAAGCACAGGGTACATTCAGTAATGGACAACACACAAAGCATTTCATTTGTAATTCAGAAATTCATAATAGACTGTGGAATATATTGACCACTGTATAACACTAGCCACCATTTGTCTGCGTGCACTGGCAAGTTAAGAGCTGGATTGAGCCTGTAATGATGGGACAGTGGCTGAGCGGGGAGTCCTGATTTTCATTTTAACCTTTGGCCTCATAGTATTCAGTGGGATTAGAAAAGAGGTGGGAAAAGGATGACTGGAAAGGTTAAATATAGTACACGCTGGAATATAAAATGTAGTGCTGCAGGCTCAGTTTATGGAGCAGGTTATAGTGAAACCCAAGGCCGAATGTTTGAGGCCGTGTAAAATGCACTGTTTCACATGTCTCGTAAAATCCTTGTACTTAGATGGGAACAACAAGAGTCAAAATAAAAACAAACTGTAATTCATTACTTGATTCAATTAATTTAAGAAAAGGTAGGTTTGATCATTGGAAATCCACCTCAAAATGTCAGAATGACCTATCAGCATTTTAAGTATCGTATGATTTATCTGAATGATGCGATTTGGCTTTAGAGATATCTTTAAGTCATGGATGCACTTGCCACATAGTTATCAGTAGGTTTTATGTCTATGATTTTTGGGTGAAATAAATGAAGTTTTGAGTTACTTTTAAAAAAAAATGTATTTTCTATCAGATTTTCAAACAACCTCACCTGATCTTGTTTAGCAGTGAAAATATGACTCAGAACAGAAGCGGATATGAATCAAAGGTCTCTGTCTGATAGCCCTGAGACAGTGGCCTTATAAGACCCCTCTCCCCTGTCGGACAGTCACTTTATAAGACCCCTCTCCCCTGTCAGACAGTCACTTTATAAGACCCCTCTCCCTTGTCGGACAGTCACTTTATAAGACCCCTCTCCCCTGTCAGACAGTCACTTTATAAGACCCCTGTCCCCTGTTGTACAGTGCCTTTCCCCTGTCAGCAGTCACTTTATAAGACCCCTGTCCCCTGTCAGACAGTCACTTTATAAGACCCCTGTCCCCTGTTGTACAGTGCCTTTATAAGACCCCTGTCCCCCTTCACACAATGCCTTTATAAGACCCCTCTCCCCTGTTGTACAGTGCCTTTCTAAGACCCCTCTCACCTGTTGTACAGTGCCTTTCTAAGACACCTCTTCCCTGTCAGACAGTCACTTTTTAAGACCCCTCTCCCCTGTTGTACAGTACCTTTATAAGACCCCTCTCCCCTGTTGGACAGTTCTCTTTTCTCTGCAGTTTAAAAACAGCAGGATACACAGAGCAGTGAAGCACTCACAGTTTTACTTCTCCTCTTCCTCTGACATTCATTGGCGTCCTGCCGGGAGCAGATGGCTTTCAGCGGTGACCCCACACTCAGATGTGCCTCCTCTGGGCAGGTGACCTCCTCGCTGTGTTTGACAAGGCGT
The DNA here is from genome assembly GCA_000787095.1 of Periophthalmodon schlosseri. Lineage (NCBI taxonomy): Eukaryota > Metazoa > Chordata > Actinopteri > Gobiiformes > Gobiidae > Periophthalmodon > Periophthalmodon schlosseri. The sequence goes on from KN484415.1 coordinate 10,096, forward strand.
GACAAGCCGGGCATTCCCTGAGACCAACACCTTCCACTGCTCCTCCATCCCTTTGTAAAGGAGATATTTCAATGTCAAGCAAAAAAAAATACTACGATTCACCACCTTTCAAACTATTATGCCTCTCCAAGTGCTCGTACGCCGCTTACTATTAGGGCCTACAGTGTGTGCTCCTGGCTCACAAAGCACTAAAGCGCCCAAAATGTGATAGATGAATGACAACAACATTATTTCATTTTATAGTTTCATTGTGGTGACATTTTGCATGATTAAATTCACTCCTCACTGCTCAATGTTTACCACCACAGTAATATTTATGTCCAAATGTGGGTGTCTTAAACAATAACATGCAAATGAACACACGCATACATTAGTTTTAATTAGAGCCCCACTTAAATAAAACTGTAAACAGCTAATTAGTATTTAACATTATGCAGTTATTAACCCATGTTTTTATGAGATACTTAACGGAGTAATGCCTGTGTCATTTGTGCACCTGACCATTAACAGAACACATTATGGTTGAATGATCCCAGGCTGCTGTGGCTCTATGGAAGACTTATCCATACCACTTGTTCTTCTACCCACAAACGTGAACGTGTGATAAAAATATATCTTCATGTTCCTGTCCTTCCTCCTCAGCTCTCCTCATCTGTCTCCCTCTCACTGCAGACAGGACACTGACCACACAATCTATTGAGCTATTCTCCACAGAAACACATGCCCACCTCCACAGCAGCCAATGGTCACTCCAGCACATCTTTTTGAACTATTTCAGTCTTTATAGCATCATTTTAAAGCAGCACTAAGTAACTTTTCTGATAGGGTCCGTCAACTGCTTGTCTCATGAAAATGTTATTGATTTGACTAGAATGTTTCACAGTATGGTATAAACTTATTTTTCATGTTATTCAATTACAGGTGTTTTTATGGGCAAAACATACAGCTGGAGTCACATGCTTGTCTCCATGGAGATTTCTGAGTTTTGTGCAACTTCATGGCACATTCCAGGTAAAACTGCATGTCCATGGAGTGAAGATCTGGAGCGTCAATCTAAAATCTTACATAGTGCCCCTTTAAAATAACAAAGAACTTATAATTCTTCAATACAAATAACAGGCAACAAAGAAAGTAATGGGTATGATTATACAAAACAATATTTAATCTCACAGATACGGAACACAAACCAGAAACCCTAAGGTCTTTCAACTATTTCAACTGTTCACTTCACACAGCCATCCCACTCTCATTCCAAAACATAACACAGCTATTTACCAAATTCTTTCTTCCAGTTTTACAAATGATAAAATGTTTTATTATAATTTGATGCAGATAGAGCAGAGAAGTCTAATCTTGTAACAAAGTGCTGCTTTTACAAAATACTATTGGAGGAAAACAAAGTTTACTTATTTATAATCCAGCTTCAAATTTGAATTGTAGTTTGATCCATTTTAGCAAATAACTCCCATTGCACCACAATCACCCTGGCTTGTTCTTTCCCATAACTGCACTCTTTTTGTAAGTATCAAAGTCCATCTATGTAGCAGCATTTCTTCAGTAAATAAACTTTTGTGTAGCAGTGCAGCCTTGTTGTCTGATAAAGATGTATTATAAAGCTGTAGAGTGGACACAACTGGGAACAAATGCCCTTGAAGCACAAGATTTCAAGATTTCAGCTTCAGTACTACAGCTTTTCCAGGATTCATATAGGAAACATAGTGACTCATTGTCATGTCCGCCTTGTTCGCTGTAGCCCCGCCAACATTTGTAATTACCAAAAACCTCAATCTGTGCTTTGGCTTCTCCAGCTGCGTTTTTGGATAAAGGCCATATAGAAAAATGACACCGAGAGGAGGGCAAAGTTGTAGGATAAAGATGCATTTGTGGGATAGAGTTGGCTGAACTGAGGTCCAGGGAGCAAATTCATATTGCACTATTCTGTATCCATCAAAGACAAACAGCAGGAAACAAAATGATGACTCCACCTGAACACAACAGAGCTTAAAAACAACAACTGTAGGCACTTGAGGATAAGACAGAACCACAAAACAAGCTAACCCAAGGACTTTCTATAGATCCATATTTTAAAGTCATATATATTGTCAATGGTTTAGCGCCTATAGGGCCCAAGTATTGTGATTTTGATTTTATTTGGGATAATTTTAGGATTTTTAATATTGCAAAATGTATATTTCTATTCTGTACTAAGTTCTTATGTTAAATAGCCAGCCCTTTTCACCTCAAAGCGCTTTACATCAAGGAACAACTCACCCGTTCACACACCAGTGTACACAGACACTGGGGATGCAGTGGTTTAAGTATCTTGTCCAGGGACACAACAGCAGTCTGCACCTGTGGGAGCTGTTATCGAACAGACAACCTGTGGGTGAGCTTTTCCCACTTTGGTTATGTTGGGAGTGGGATTTGAATCGTCCCCTCCGGATCAGTGGACACACACAATACCAACTGAGCCATATGCATAAAAACTATTCAATACAAAAATAAGAACAAATTTAGAACCAACTTTTATTTTGTCTTTTTGCATTGAGTTTAGCATCTCTTCAGACGTACACAACACACTTTAAAGGTCCCATATTACACTATTTTCTGATCTATGTTATAACTGTAATAATATGTTTCCTCATCAGAAACATACCTGGAGTTGTGTTTTGTTTCATTCACACGTTTAACGCACAAACCCTGCATATTTAGGCTGAGTTCTTCTCTCAAACAGAAAAGACTCTTCCACTAAACGTAGCTGTTATCTGAAATTATATGAAAACTACCACTGCATGACATCACAATTTGGATGAAGCATTTTGAGGTTTGGAGATATGGACAGGCTAATAAACCAGGATTACTCAAACATGTGTGAATGAAACAAAACGCAACTCCGGGTATATTTTTGATGAGGTAAGAACATTATAACATTAAGACAGTATAATTTCCCTAAAAATATCTATTGCTGAGTTTCAGGTGACATCAGAACATTCTAAAGGCCAGTAATATTTAACACAGATGGGGACCAGCTAAAATGAACAATTGTTGAAATGCTATTTTTTTTGTAATACAGGAAATTAATTGGTCTAGTCACTGATAGAAATCTTCAGGTTCAACATTTGTGAACTTACCTTTTAGATATTTCAGTGTAATCAATAGGAAAATCTGTTTCTTGCCCCCATCTGTGAGTATGACATCATCACACTGTAGATCTGGAAAAGGGGCTGGAGATATACCCACGGCTTACTATGACCCAAAGCGCCTGTACACAACCATACATCATCTACACATCTACATTGTCTATCTGATCTGAGTGCATTATCAGAGCTGTTTGTAAAAGTATTTGAGTACCACCCTATTAATATTAAAGACAGCTGAGAAAGTCCGGCACTCCAATGAAAAATCACACCCCAGTATCTCACCATCCCACTATGCGCTTGCCTTGTGCGGTGACATTTTGTTCTAGAACAAAGGAATACATCATAATGACAACAGAATCAGGGATCGGAATTGACACTGCAGTCTTGGCGTATCCTGACTGATCCTACAAAGTTGAAACCCAGCTTTTAAAATGGTCTCTTGATGGTATGTAGCTCAGATAAAGAGATGGAAATGCTTTTGATTCTCGTGACTGCATTAAAGCATGTGAAGGCTGGGGTCCACGGGGAGTTCATATAGCGCTTGCAGTTGGGCAAAGACCGCAGCTGATCCCCCCCAGAGAAGCACACCTCGAGGCGGTCCTGGGACATCTGCATTCAGAGCGTAGAGGAGCTCTCTGTGGTGTAAAATTGTTACTATGTGCATTTCTTTGTGTTCAAAAGCCTTTATACAGCAACCTAATGCATATTTCACACTACTATAAGGTACTAAAGGAGCCAGCGCAGCAAAAAAAAAAAAAATCACCACTTTCTGTCCCTATAAGACCTGCATTGTGTCAATCCTACCCGTATAGATTATATTATTGTATGCATTTTGCCACTGTGTGCTATAGTAGACCAACGTTTTTGCATGGCGAAGGAAAGATGTACAGCCCATACACACCAAATATTTTTAAATACAACAATTGCATTTAAAAAGGGTTCTTAAATAGAAAGTACAATCCGCAGTAACATGCACTGCTTGTGAGTCAGGAAGGGAATCTGTTATAAAAAAAAAAGTTTGCTCTGGAGAATTGTGAATGGAAAAGGGAGTTGCCTTAGGGGTCAATAACAACTAGTACTAATCAAGTTGTGTTAGTACTACAGTTACCATGATGATACCAGTGTCCAATTTGTCAACTTAAGTATTTTTGTCATCGTAATTTTAATGTCTAAACTGTTCAAAACCTCTTCACAATGTACTGTAAACTGTATGGTTCCGTTCACCTCTGTGAAACAGGCCTGCATACATTACCCTGAACACGCTCGCTAATCCAATGTGAGCGCAGCCAAACATAATGATATTTGAACCATGAAAGGATAGAGGCTGCGTTGTATGTGCAGATGTATTGAACTCACAACAATAGTGCTGCCAACAGTGTGAGTCCAGGGCCGCCGCTTTGCTTAAGTTACTTTGTCACCAAACTGTCAGGGAGTTAGCCAAGGAGAGAAATTAATCTGTAGCGTCTTTGCATGGGGTCATTCAAGAGGCACAGCAGCTTCAGTGCAATGGGATGTGATAAAATGAAACTATTTAATTTGATAATAAATGGGGTATCGGCTTGTGTTCTTCTATAGAGTGTTTCCAAATCAGTGCACACTTCCAAGTAGTAACTGTGTGCTCCAGTATTAAAGGTATTCATTTGAATTATTATTATTATTAACCTAAGATTAAAAACAAATCTATTCTGAGAAATGATGGGACATGTTAAAAGGCTATTTTTATTAGGATTGTGACTAGATTAGATATGCAATTTATGTTTTAATAATGGGATCCTGTTTGAAACATGGTCAGATTTTTAAACTGACAAAAAGCCTGAAATATAAGCTGACAAACAAACACAAGAGTCACATTTCAGAACATGTTTGTGCAGATCTAAACTACAGGGTTAGCAGTTTTTTATGCAGACTAGCAGGATAATTTGTTTGTGGAGGAAGTTCTGGTACTTAAAAAACTGCAGCCTTTGCGATTTGCTAATAGCATTCATTCAAATTTTGATTTCAGTTTTATTGTAATTAATCTTGCAGCTCTAAAAGGCACATCCAAAATTCATGATGTCACACAAGGGACAATATCAAAAAGGAAAATTCACCCAATTTTCAAACCATGAAAGGAGGAAGTAGGAATTAAGCTCTTACTCATGCCTAGCTCTCCAAAACCCTTTGCCACATTGCTATTCAACATGCATGGATTATTGGCCAAGGGCACAACACAAGAGCAGCTTTTTTCATATGGTCAAGTGAAGCCATTGCACAACATTCATGTAAAATCAGACTGTGGACATAGCTAACCTGCTAGCCACCACGTTCCAAACAGGAAGTGAGCATGGGCGCACTTCCGGCTCCATCAACTCCAATTCACTTTACATTAGAAAAATGTCACCCATCTCTCCGTAACTGCTGCTGTCAGGCTTGTTATATTGGTCTTATGTTCGCATTACCCTGCTCTACATGATCCTGATTTTATAATTTATTTTTTTTTCCTAATTTTGCTATTGTGTCTGTTACTGAAGATATGAACATTAATAACAGACAAATCAGGCGCCTTCTTTCCCCAAGGTCGCTCCCGCTAGCATTAGCAGCAGGTTTGATTGACAGTATTGCTAAGCGCTGGTTTAGCAGGGATCGGGCGGGAAGGAGCGCTACCTTCAACAGCCTCACTCCGGATTGGCTCTTTGGTTGCTATGATACTCGCGATCGGAATTACTAATATGCAACTTGGCTCTAAATTCGCCCTTATAACTGCTAGCCTCAATGAGCTTCATTTGACTGGAGCCAAGTGCTATGGGTGATGTCACGCTCCCTTTGTCCACTTCTTTATGCAGTTTATGTGTGAAGTGTACTTAGACACTGAATCAGTCTCTTTATAACAGTTTTGCGTGTTTTACAAGTACATGAAGACAGCGCACGGAAGTCTGAATATGTCACAAAGTGCTCCTTTTACAGTATAATCTATGAAGGGAACATAAGGTTACCCAAGAATTTATTTGAGAATAAAGTTACTTACCCAAGGTTTAATGTCTCTATTAAACATTATAGGGCAATAGAATATTGTGACGTCATCTAAAACTCAGAAATAATTCATATCCACTAATAATATCCAGACAATGCCATATACCATTTCCTGATTTATAACTGTGTGCCTGTTTATGAGAACTCTCTACACTGTACCTGAGATATTATGGCCACACATGCCTCCCTCCCTCCGCCCCTTGCAGGGCAGTGCTGGAACACACTGAGTGAACAGAAGGCTGCATACACTACAACCAACAACCTGGTCTGACTGTGTGGGTGGGTGAAACAGCAGTGCTCTCCAACCCAAATCAGCTTTCACTATCAAGAGCTCATGTTAGAGGTTATTCATTCAGCCATTTGCACTGTGATCTGCAAATAAAGCAAGTCAACAGGAGCGGCACGGTTCAGCCCTAACAACATGGATAATGACAGAGTTCACCAGTTAGTAGAAAACTGAATTTACAAGAACGCTTTTAACACTGACCATTCAAAAGATAGAAACATCAGTAAAAAATGTGCTTACCCAATATCCATCTGTGGGGCCCTCCCCCACAGATGGACAGTCCTCACCCATTGTCTCTGACTTCACAAATATCTATCGCTGAGTCTTTTTGGGGGGTCTTTCTCTTTTTTCTCTTCTGGGGGTCTTTTTTTGTGTGTGTAATTTTTATCTTGGGTATTTTGTGATGAAAAAAAGCCTTGAGCTAAAATGACATTTTCTTAACATTTTAAACATGGCCAAATTTTTAAACTGACAAAAAGACTGAAATATGAGCTGACAAACTAATACAAGAATCACATTTCAGAACATGTTTGTACAGATCTAAACTACAAGGTTAGCAGTTGTTGTTTTTTTTAATGCAGAATAACAGGATATGTTTGTGGAGGAAGTGCTGGTACTTCAAGAGTTAAAATGGCATTTTCTGGGCAAGAAAGCTTTATTAAACAAGACAGCAGTAGCGTGAAATGGAGAGAAAGGCATTCGGCAAACAGTCATGGTGGGAGATAATTACCATCAAGTAGAAAAATACTCCACAGACAGCTGCAGAAAATGAAAGAGAAATAAGTAAGAAATATATATACACCTATGAATTAAACACATCTAAACCAGTCCACACTTCTCCAATCAAAATAAATATTCTTAATTTCAACTATATATATGAGACAAGATCAGTGTCCATAGACCTACTCTTTTTTATTTCTTCCATTTTGATTTATATTGGACATTTTGTCAAACTCAGGCAACTGAGGCGCACTTCCTTTCCCACACTGGCAATAACTCAAAACACATTATATTTTCCCAAACAATATTTACTCCTACGGTGTTCAAATGATCCTTTCATAGCGTGCCATCAAACTCGCCGCTTCTCAGATTGAACACAGAAGAGGGATTTCACTCCTATTTCACCTTTGTTACTGATTCAGCACCATGGAGAGCGCCAGGGGCTACATTTTCTCCACAACTAAAGGAGCGCAGTGTGGAAAAGTTGCCTCATGAGAAGCCCTTTTAGGCCCAAAACTACAAACTGTTATTTCAAGTGCATGTGACAGGTTATTGCTTAGTTTTGTGGGATAGTACCTGCGGTAAATATTTATCATAGTTTGACATCAGTTAAGTGGCAATTAGGGGAAAAAGTTGAGAAGAAAAGTACAAAAATACAGGAAGTAGTGGTGAGTTCTAAAACAAAATACTTATGTCATCATCACCGAAAATCCCATTTAATATGCAAGGACTATTTAGGTGCAAGGAAGGTATTTTTCTGACAGTTTAAAGCTTAATTTAACAAAATAAAGATGTGATGTATATTTATTAATTTAATCAGAACTATTATGCAATTTGGCCCTTGTTTACAGAATGGTTGCTTGATAAAAGTTATGGAATTATCTCTTTGTATTGCTTTTCTGCTGCCTGTCAAACCAGGAAATAAAATTATAAACTTAGAAAACTGGCAGTAGCTCAGTTGGTAGCATGTTTGTTCACTGATTCGAAGGTTGGAGGTTTGAATCCCACTCTTGATATGAAACATCACTGGTAGAGTGGTCTGATCCACCACAGGTTACCAAAACTGGGGGAAAAAGGCAGGATTTTTTGTTGTTGTTTTTTTTTCAGAATGTTAAATATATGTTTTAGTGAAATGAATGCACTTTAAGTGTGGATCCATGTGTCTGCTCTGTGTCATTATCTCCAAATGTGAAAATGAGAGTGTAGGATAAGGGCTTCTCTCTATAGGCCCTCTTGCCGCTTTATGCATATGGCCGGTGTTTATGCCTCAGCATAACCTGATTTTACAGTCCATTTCCGACCTACACAACTCACACAAGTGCTCGGCTCCATCGTTCTGTTCGTCACCTGCCACTGTGCCTCCCATGAGATGTAATAAAAGGAAAAAGGATGCTCTTTCTGCTCCTGCAATCTCAATGTTTTGTAATTCACTCTCAAGAATCTATCTGATTGCTATTCATGACTTGCAAAAGAACTTCTCTATATGATATTTTAAAGCCAGTTTCACAGACTAAATCACACATATGCAAATAAACTGTCAAGACTAAAATGCAACTGTGAATGCTTTGGGCCTATATTTTTGTGATAATTTCCAGATTTGAATTCAAATCAGGAATTCACTAGTGGTATAAAGGCCTACACACAGACAAAGCATACCATATTATACTTATACTTATAATATTTATTTTTTTAATCAATTATACTTAACTTTTTGCAGTTACAATAAAGGTGCAATTTGTAACTTTTATGGTGGGGGGCCTGATTTGCATGGGATTTTACACAGTATGGAATTGCTTGTTCATCTCCTTAGAGAAAAGTAAGAGATGCCACATGGCCAAGATACAAGTCAGATCTGTGAAGTGGAAAGTCCACTCATAATAAGAATGTATGTTTTAAAGGTATTTTGGAATAACTGACTGTAATTGTAACTGTAATTGAATAAGAGCATGTTCGATAAGTTAGTACTGTAGTGTTCTGGTGTGAGGAAACACAAACACACACACACACGTTGTTTATTTTCTGAACACAAGGGCTACTGTAATCCGTAATCCACGTCAAAACAAGAACAAAACAACAGCAGTCTCAATTCAGCAGAACCAGTCTCCTAAGAGTTACTACAGACCAGTAACTGACAATAGAACCTCCACATCAACGTGTCGGCATAGCAACCAAGTGTCACATGCAAAAGCTGTTAAATTAACAACAACACATCAACAGTTACAAAAACAACAGAAGGTGTCAACTCTGAAATGAACACACAACATCTCTCACCTCTCAGGAGACGGAGGTGATGGGGCCTGAGCAGGGGAACATGAAGTGTCAGAGGGAGGGGCAACGTTGTAACTGAGGGAACTATAGGTGTTTACAGCATTAGGTGTTGTGAAGTCAGAGACAATGGGTGAGGACTGTCCTTGTGAGGTTCTCACACCCTTTCTTGTAAGGGGTCGATCACAGCCAACGTAATCCACCATTCCACCCTCTTTGTAACACCCTGTCACATAGGTGCAAGGCCTCCCATATTGACCAAAGCCCCTTAGTAGCTTGGGACAGGGCAGCAATATCAGTTCAGTTTGGCTGTTGCTGGCTGGCAATCCATGTGAGTACCAGGCTGATCTCATTGTCTAAATCCTATTGACTGGACCACTCAGCTGTATTCATGTACACTAGTCCATGATAAGATGGTTCATTCGAACCAACAGTTGCACAGTTAACTGCCCACTGTAGCTCCATGATTTCCTAAGGCTCCTTCTTTGCACAATAATGGCAATCATGCATGAAGCAGGGTCAGCGAGAAAGGGCATCTGTGTTACCAGGGCGCGCCCCTGGTGGAGGTGGAGGTCCTCCAGGTAGTACTTGGAATGGCCAGTAGCACTGACCACAGCCAGGACCATCCCATCTGGTGACACAGTAGCCCTTCCTCTTGTTAAAAGTCCTGCTGTAATAGGCCTCCACTCTCTCTCCCTCAGAAGTTGACTGGGAAAGCACAGCACTGCTGGCATCAGTGTCGAGGATGAAGGGGAGGTTAGGATCTGGAAGTGAGAGGACAAGGGCATTCACAAGGACATTCTGCAATGTCTCAAATACAGCGTGCTACTTCTCTGACCTCACCTTTTTTAGAAGGTGGAAAAGGCGTGATGCAGTGCAGGAGGAGCCCTTCACAAATCTCTGATAATAAGACGCCAGACCCAGGAAACTCTTAAGGTCCAAAACACAAGAGGGCCAGACTTTGACAGTTTGCACTTTATCATCCATGGTGCTCACTCCACCCTCCCCTATTTTGATAGCCAGAAAAGAGATCTCATGCTTCATGAAGTAACATTTTTGAGGGTGGAGTTTGGGTCCAGCTGTTTTAATCTGCTCCAGGACCCTTCTGAGGGACCACAATGCAGACGCAATGTAGTCTTCATGTACCAAGACTCCTAGGAGTTCCTGGGAATGCCAGCCAGAACTTTGTCCATTAGTCTCTCAAAGATTGCATTGCAAAGACCAAAAAAGATAACATTAAACTGCCATAAGAGGTGGTGAAGGCGGTCTTTGGACAGGCGTTTGGAGCAAGGGGGACCTGCCAGTAACTGCTGCATAGGTCTGGAGAAGAAAGCCATGTAAACCCTGACACAGCATTCAGGGCCTCATCAACACGTGGAAGTGGGTAAGGATCCTTCTTGGTCATATTACTGAGAGGTCTAAAATCCACACAGAGCGCGACTGGATTTTCTGTTTCTTTGGGACCATTACCACAGAAGCGGCCCAGAAGCTTGGTGAGGGCTCAATAAGTCCTGCCTTTTGCATTTCCTGCAGAGCCTTGTCTGCAGCTGTGTGTCTTGTGAGCGGAACCCGCCGTGGTTTCATTTGAATGGGTGGCACGTCCCCAGTGTTAATGCTGTGCTTGATGAGGTCAATCTGGCCCACATCATCCTCTGACATGGAGAAGCTGTCTTTAAATTCAAACAGCAACTGCCAGAGCTGCTCTTGTTCTCATTCATCCAGCCCATCACAGTTCCTACCCCAGATCTCTTTCACCATCTCCAACGCTTCCCCCTGGTGAAGGTGTGGAGGCCCGTCTGTGTCTTTGAGGTAGGGAAGGGTGGGCAACAACAGGCTCAAACAATGCACTGTTGATTGTGGGCACTGAGTGATACACAGGACAACTAGTTTGGGGAAGTTGTTTGAGAATTTGAATGGTGTGGTTGTCTGGAAAGATTAAGGTGCCTCGTTTGATGTCAGTTATGCAGTCCAGGGCCCTCAGGGTATCAAGGCCCCATGTACAGTCTTCGGTCTTCTACAATCTGTGACCCAGCCCGGATGGCAAACTGAATCATTTCCTACCCATAAAGTCACTGTAGTCTCACCGAACATGGGGGACGACTCAGCAGCCACAGTTTGCAGCTTTACAGAAGGAGGAGTAGGAACAGCTCTGACAGCTGCTGTACTGTGGAACATTCCAGGCAAAGTAATCACATTCCCATAGTATTGGCCCTCCCCCATAAAAGTTACATAGTGCACCTTTAATGCAAGGTGATTCAAAAGATTTCCTGTCACTCTTTTCTTATGACTATTTTTTCATTAGAGCTCTGTCCATTATATTCTCTTCATTGCTCTAGTCTTCCTCTTCCAGTAATATAAAGGAGTATGCTCTTTCTACTGCTGCCATCTTGATGTTTTCTTAATTCACTCTTCAAGACCTTATGGCGATCGCATTTCACTATATGCAGTGTCTCTATTTCAGTCAATGCTTCCCCTCCTCCAGCCTTTACTCTGTCACCTATCACATGCTCTGATGGTCTATGCCCATTGATAATGCCCACACGGATAAGGAACCCATCAAAATTCACCAAAGTCCATCTGCGTTTGGGTGCTGTGTGTGCGGCTCTCCTCCTGGGTTATCACTTGCTCCGCTGGTCCACACTGGAGCACTACAAGGACAGATATGGTAATGAGGAGGAGGAAGTGAGAGGTGCTGAGGTGAGCCCAGGCCATAAATGAATCAATCAGAGTCCAGGCGGCGCAGGAAAGCAGCCCGTCCCACAGACCTCTGTTTCTGTCCGAGCATGGTTAAATGTGTGATTTATGGGCTCACTGGAAAGACAAGACAGCCACCATGACAAATGGAGTTACAGTCATGCAAATAATGCTACAAGCATGAGCCTGGTCATTATTTATTTATTTATTTATTTATTTTATCAGGAAGTCCCATTGAGATTGCATCTCATTTTGAAGGGAATTCTGAGTACACAGTCAAAACTTACAACATTTATAATTGATAAAATACGTAGTATAATGTATATTGAAATTATTACTGAACCTGTGGTCCACAGGCTTCATCCTGAACCAACCTTGGGCATATCTGTTTACATAATGTTTACCTTAATAAAGATATGACTAATCTTTGAGCCTCTTCACAACCACTATAAACCTTACTCTCAATTTGTAGCTCTCGATACTCACTACATTTACATACACAGAAAACTCCAAATGTGCTAAAAGACCAAATTCAAATCATCTTTGCCCAAAAACCTGACAGATCACTCCTGTCCCAGTCTATATGTAGGTTAAATTAATCTGTCTCATTTCCAACAATATTCAAATACAGTATATAAAAAAGAAAACACTGCTGTTATGATGAGTACGTGTGTGATTTTTTCTCCACAAATCACTGACAAATACATGCACTGAAACAGTCCAAGAAACATACCTTTGTTTTAATTATGCTGTCACTTTAAAGACCAGCAGGTGGCGCCGGGTGGCCAGTCTGACAGACCTGACA
>KN484416.1:0-10917 GCA_000787095.1 Periophthalmodon schlosseri
CAGCAACGACCACGACTAAAACCTCCAATTAGAAAAGTTCTGAAGCTTATCCAGGGCAATGAAACTACTGCTGACCGTCTCCTTGCACCACGCACACACACACACGCACACACACACACACATGTACACACACACACGCACACACACACGTTCCTACAGGGCTAGATGGCACTATGATTTTACATTTTACTCTGATCATCATCATTATGCAAATATAATTACTTTTGTCAAATTGTTTTCACTATTGCTGGTTGAGTTGTTGTTTGGGTAGTTGAAACATAATAGTATTAGCATTACTTTCATTCAGTGGGGTACAGGTAGTGGGCTATTAATAGTTAATTATTTGTTGTTGTTTTGTTTTTTGTGGATCAGTCAAGGGCATCATAGGGTATCAAAGTCATATTATCATAACAGAGAGAGTTGTGAATAAATGAATAGAGCTGTTATGGTGGGTTATGGGGAAGGTGATGAATGGGAATCTGGCATTTTGAGCAAAGTTGAGCAGTTGAACTTTGGCAAACTTGGTGAAGTTGCAGCATAAACAGTCTTGTATTATATTGTATGTATTATAGTATTTCGACTAGGACCTTTCTAAAGGAGTGATGTTGCTCTGACTACTAAGAAGTATTGGAGTATTTAGAGGCTAATTGAGTATCGATAAGAATAGAACTAATGCCTTGGCGGAGGTCGGTTGTCTTGTAAACCTATAGTACTACGGCTATGACAAAATTGATTTGCGAAACCCTCAAGAAAGTTTAAGAGGTCTACTCTTTTCTTAAGACACTTAATAGACTAACTTAATCAAACTCTCATCGTATCATGGGTATCTGCATTAATTATTTGGATTTAGATGCCTATATGAAAAAAATCATGTACTATCCCGGGGATTCAGAGTGATGACAAATTGGGATAGTTGCTAAAGCAATTAACAAATCAAGTCAAAATATTATCATACTATTATTTGAAATGGGGAAAAAAACATCTGAATTAAACCCATGAATAGGTTGAATGTATGATCTTAAAGGTTTTCTGTGTAACTTTTCAGATGGTGGGTCTGCCTGCCATCTGCTTTTCTCCAAGAGGATGTTATTGTTTTGCATGGAATGTTCCACAGTATTACACTAATCTACAGGTGACGCCTCCTTGCCAAGTTACAGAGGGAATAGGTTCACAGTAAAGCCTGCCACACACTACCGGATCATTTGCCCGATTTAGGCCCTAATTTGCTTCTTCCTGACTTCGGGGAGGCGTTATATTGTAATGTCATATTGTAACCACAAAACATCGCCACCACTGCAACGGCCAATAAAACAGAGCACCAGGGGCAGACGGAGTGACGAACACAGAGGCTCAGATACAGACTCAGGAAATGGCAAATAGCATTATTAGGTAACTTTATTACTCATGAAGTTTAACTCATGAAGTTAACCGGCACCGTTCCTCCATGTCTTTTTATCCAAAAGAGTAGTATTTTCTCCGCAAATCCATGGCACGCAGTCCACAGAACATTACTTATAATACAGTCTGAAGCATTGTTTTAAAAGATAAAACTTGAGAAAAAGGCAAGTGTTCTTCCTCTTGTGTGTCCTGTTTACATAAATCCACACTGGAAGGATCGGTGGGTGAAGCTGCTGCAGATTAACGATAGTAAACAAAAGTAATAGAAAGAGTTCATGTATGTCTATCGTCAGATTTCTGTCTGTGCAAAACATTTTCTGAGCTACCTTTTAAGAAATAACACACTTTTGACATATAATCTACAAGTGTAATGCTTAGACTGTTTTGGACAGATGAGAGTCTCAAAGCCAGTCACTTTATTCTACACAGGAAACAACTGATCCGAGTGCGCTAGCTTTCACAACTTTTAGCTTGTAGTGTGCGCGCGGTCTTTTCACTGCAGTCTTTGCGCTCGGAGGATTGTAAGATTTAAAATCTCATACGATTCTCCTCTTGTCTGTGGTCGGCACTTTTTGTGTCACTTTTTAAAAAAAGACTCATCATGTCTGGCGGGCTTTAGAATTATGTTTATGTTTTGCCTATTAAAACCCATGTACTTAAAAGATGCGAGATAGATTAGTGCCATACTGTGGAACATTGCAGAGGAAAGCAAGTGGCAGACCCTTCATCAGAAAAGTTCCATGGTGGACTCCTAAAGGTGTGATAGAGCTGCAGAGTGACTTCAGATAGAGTGTAGGCTACAGCATAATCTCATTCTCTGATAGTGTGTAGTGCAGACGAGGAGGAAGCCGCCTCAGACAGACCTCTAATTAATCTTGTTTGGCCGAACCTATTCCTCCGGTCACTACCACCACACAACAAGGTATTTCTTGGAAAGACACTTGGCTGCTTACAAGCCGCCGGTGGCAATAGCTCCAGAGGCACACACAGAGGGGAAATAAATAGCCAGATTAGAAGCTTCTAACATGGCCCTGGGGCTGGTAGTGCGGGGGTGTTCACAGGCATAAACAAGCCACAGTATAGAGAAAGATCAAGAATAGATTTCTAGAGTCATTTGCGATGCAGAGGGACGACAGTTATTGAATAAACCAACCATAACAACTGCCCCAACCGTGCGTGCTCCCTCTGGTTATCATCTGAGCAATTTGGGAAGGTCAGTTTTAGTCCATGGACAGATTAAAGCAGGGATAACTTACTTACTGAACTTTCTAAAACATTGCGAGATAGGGCCAAAATGGGCTGGGAAATCAATTGAATTTTAATCAAGATATAGATTCCGCCATGTCCTATCATCAGTGATAACGTTGTTTTTTTTATCAGGAGGTCTTTTCAGTCCTCTTTCTGTAAAAGCTCGAGTTCTGACTTTGTTTGATTAGATTTGACTGTTTTCAGATTAAATGGCACTGATCAAAATTCTGTACTGTTTATGTTCATGAACTCTATACCAAAAGCCATTTTAATTTTGTTTTGGAAAAGAACGGAAACATTTGAACTGAAAATGGAGATCGATCAATTTGAGGAAATTGTGATACATTTTTAGACCCAAAACACTTGTAACATTGTGCTATTATATGTATTTAGCAGTTACACTTAGAATGAATGACCCATGTTTTATCGTTACGGAGTAGATGTAACCACAGCTTTAGCTGCCCCTGGACCACCTCTGAACCACTGTATGCACTGCGGAAAGACACAGCAGCAAAAAAAATATCATGACAAAAGTGATATCTGGCTACGGTCCATCTCGTTTGGGATTCAAATGATAAAGAGGAGCCTGGTAGCACTCACTGATCTAATGTGGGCAGAAAAGTGTGGAGCGAGGTGGTAAATAATTAACCAGCATCACCGTGTGGTGACTAATTGAGAATTAGGAATCAGATGAGAGATCATTTCAGCCTGAGCACAGCCTGAGTGGGAGAGGCAGGTCAGGGAGGAGCAGATATGTACCCATCTCAGGAAGTTATTAACTGGGGAGGAAGCAAGCCAGAAAATAGGAGGAGCGATAACACTTGGTTGGGTTTACAAGCACGGTCAAGAAATAGCATTTTTTAAAGTGGATATAGAAGAGAAGAGCATCTACTGACCGGTGTAGCCTATTCTAGTGTATGGCTTTCTGGCTTTGTTGGGTACAAGCTTGAAAGGAGGGCTGCACAATTTGGCAAAAAAATAAAAATAAAATAATACTAATAATAAGTTTTCCTTTTGTTTTCTTTCAATAAAAAAATGACAAGCATAAACAAGAATGCAATTTAACATGTACATCCTCAAAGTTTGAACTCTGCCCCAAATCACTTTACTGATTTACTGAGGATTAGCTGCCAATTAAAAAGCTGATCCCTGACAGTTATAATGATTTTTATTCAATTAAAAATTAAAAATGCACATCTCTACTTGCAAGGTAGCTTTTCAGTTTTATATGTCAATGTCAAGCAAAGTACCAAATCTCGGTCTATATCAGTATGCATACTGATATAGACCGAATACAAACAGTAAAAAAAAGTGGAGTTGGAAAAGAGCAGAAGTGGGGCCCTCATGTGCATATGATAATGTGCGTGGAGCGGAGAGGAGCTATCACTTTCACACCTCTCCGAGTTCAAAAGGGGTATTGTGAGCGTACGCGCTGCTTAGCTGTGTGCCCGAGTGTTTGTGCAAGTGTGTTATTAAAGGCGAGAAAAAGTCCTGGCGTCGACACGTTTTTCCCATTCCAGGTAGTAAGTCGGAGTGTGATGACAAATTTCCCAACACAAGCAAAAAAAAACTGCACTGTCAGGAAGTTGAGTGCTGGCTCCTTTTTTCATAAGAGAGAAAGCATGTAGTGTAGGTTAACTTGGCTTTATGTGTGAGCGTAAAAGTGTGTGCGACAACCAGCACTGTGAGAGGAGAGACGGGTGCTCGCTAAATGACAAGTTGACTTTATTCCCCCCACCAGACGCACGGTGCATCTACGGTCAGCACTACTAACTTAGGACAAAGAGAAAGTTTGAGAGCAGCAGGAAAGTTAACAGGGTGCAGGTCTACGGGGACACATTTATCACCAACAGACGCTTAATGAGAAATATATCAGCCATAACTTTTCTGCAAACACACGTGACTTTGGACAGAGCGGCGCGTCCGGTTATGAGCGTCATTTATTTGGAGCTTAAGACTGCACTTTTCGCACTTTTTTTGCAACAGTGGAAAAAAAATTTAAGGAGAGTCCACTGCCTGCTTGTCTTTATGATACTTTGGTAGTGTTTTTAATGCGTAAATATTAGTTTAAAAAGTCTTACTGTGGGACTTCTTACTCCATATAGAAAACCCTGTCATGTACCCTCTACCAGAAAAGTTACGTAGTGTAGCTTTAGTTTTACTTGAACAAATAAAAAGCCGGCAATACTTTAATCTCATCCAAACCACACAGAAACAAGGGCACATCAAGGGCAAATTATGATTCATGTACGATTCATTTTCCTATAGACACAATGATGCTTCAGCTTTTCATACTATTTTTATTAAACATTGCAGTTTTGATCTTTTTGTTGTTTGGCAACTGAGCCATTTATTTCCAGTCCAGAAAGGTCACTTGCGCTTTTAAATTCTCAACTTTCAAAGACAACTAGAAATTTCACTTGGTCTTTTGTGTTATCTTTTATCCAATTTTATTTCTTCAAAACTAATTCATAGTTCAATTCTGGGATCGTCACACTGCAGTCGGAAAATGCGGCAAGTTGGCGCATAAAGATGATGCAACTGGTAGACAACCGGCGGTCTGGAGCCTCCTGTTACCAAAGGCTTGCATCTTCATCGCTACACGCTACTCTCAATATTTCATGCTCAAATAAATGACAGCACCATATAAACTATTTGTTCAGTTCAGAGTCGTAAAAACTCTAGTGGGCCTGAAGAAGCATACAGGGCTGTTTCAAAGTGCACTCATTAGTTATTATTGATAGACAACACTGAACTACCATTATCATTACAGTGCATTGCTATAAACCGGACGTAACCTTTGAATCGATGGGACTTTACCAACTCTTATGGCTCTTTTGATTCGTCATTATTAGAAATCATACTTTTTAGTGTCTCATCTTTAAGGGTACCCTGGTATAAAGACCTAATTTGACACACAATTAAAATCACACAAGGACAAGCGCTCAAACATTTGAAGAAACAAAAAAAAAAAAAAACGAAGCGCAGAGCAATGATTATGCACTGGATCTGCTTACACCATATTTCATCATTACTGTGGAGAAAAAACACTCAACTATTGATCTGCCCCAGTGCTTTCCTATCTCTCGCTTCGGCTCAGATTCTTGCTTTTTTCGTGCTTTTACTTCTCTCTCACAAACTCACAATCATAACAAGACTTTTTCTCCCCTCAAACGGATTCCCACTTGTAAACAAGATCAGAAGCACGCACTGCTTAAAAATGATCTCTCCAAACTGGATGTGAACAAACAAACAAACAGAAAGGAGGAGATGGTGGACTCTAAATTGCAGACACCTGTGCAATCCAACGCAATGCTGTACACTGACCCTGCAGTGAGCACGGCCTTTGTGCAGCTCTTTCATCAATCACAAGAGGCAGATTTAGAACTGTGATACAAACACTTTACACTTAACTTCTCCTTTGCATCAGTTTAAACTTGAGTCACTTCTGTCCTGACTAGTGAAGGAAAGGTTAGCAGGCTGGTGTTTGTGCTGAAACGTTTTTCAAAACAAATAAAAATGAATATGTGTTATTTGAGCCATCAAAATATCAAACCTTATGACTTAACTGATCAGTGGTTTTTACATTTTAATTATTTTTATATAAATAATGTTCTTAATTGTTTTATTGCTTCTGTTCAGGAAAGTGCATTAAAAAACTTTAATAAATAATTTGGGGCAGTGGTTCTCAAACTGTGGTACCTGGGCTACTTCAGGTGGTACTCAGAAATCCAAATATGAATGATAATAGCATTACGGTTGTCAGGGCATTTTATAAAGAAAATATGCCTTTGTACAATACTTTAAGTCTGCGCACAATACCACAATTAGTTTCACACTGTGATAATTGGATTTGTGAAATGTGGATAATGTTAATCCAGAGAAACCTAATCCCAAACTGTACATACAGCTTCAATTTGTATTTTTTTTTTTTTTAATGAGGCACAATTCTTTTGAGTTAAAAATTATCCAATTATTTTTGTAAGTATAATTTCTTATTCACTCAACACTCCCTGCCCGCTGCCCTCAACATCTTTTGAGTGAGATGGGTTTTCAAAGTGTTTCATCAACTTGACTCATGTTCATGCATGCATTAAGTCAGTTTATAAGAGCAACTCTTTACAGAGGTTGTTCAAAGTATCTTTGTAAAGTTAGAATACATTTACTGAAATTACCATCAGCCTATAACCTTACACATGTGTTTTGTTGTTGTTTCAGTGACGGCAGATGAACTACAGCGTGAGGGTTAAGTTGCTCTGCGTACATAAAGATGCAGCTCCAGCGTTTAGGTGTGTTATATGTGCTTCTTGCTTCTTGCACTCTTACGCACACACTCACGCACACACACGCATACTCACACACACTCACACACACTCACACACACTCTGGGCAAAGAAACTAGCTGTGGTAAGTAACAAGTGAAAACGCCATCTGTCAAGCGAGAGCGCATTTGCGTTGCCTCAGCACTTTCAGGGGAATGCCTTGAAGACAAAAAGGTCCTTGTTCTCAATCTCTCCGCAAATCCCATCTCTCATTCTTCCTCCCTCTTCCTTCATCCCCCTTGCTCCGCGCGCCTGCCGCTCCGCCACCATCAGCAAAGTTGCACACATAAGCATTGGTCAGCGTTCAATTACCGTGAACACCAGGGAAGGATGGAGAAAGTACTTGACAGAGAAATGCACTTCAAGCACTGATTAAATACTGATACCAAGTATAAAAAGCTTAGCCCCTGGGTTGTGTGTCCACACACACAGTGAGAACAGAAAACGGGGAGAATGTGTGTATGAAGAGAGAGAAGGCAAAGGAGGGGCTCATCTCCAATACTGATACAACTGTTTCATCATTATGACCCTCTATTACAGTACTTGCCAACTTGCTTACTACATACTTTTGATACACTCCGCAGAGTGCTGACTCCAACTAAAGCTGCTGATATGAAGTCATTAGGGGGTGAAGTTTTTGTTTTTCTTGAGCCCTCAGAGCTTCCCTATTACTCTTCAGTGTTTAAGGCTTACAAGGCTCAGAGCTGGGACCAGGCAGCAGATAATGGCCCATTTACCAAAGATCAATCACACAATATTTAGTTTCAACCCATTACACGTGTTCTTTTTATAGCACAGGTCTTTGTCTGAGTTCATGAACAGTCAACCGTTACTGTCATCATTTTTATTTGCTTTAAGTTGTGTATTGATTTTTACCAAAGAGACCCACCAAAGTGTCACTGCTCGTGTTCTAGTGTAGTCCACAAAACAGTTGCTATAATAATTTGTTGTTGTCTTATGAATTGTGACTCGAAGCATTGATCAAGTTTTTGTCCGTCTTGTCAAGAAGAGAGTAATGGAATGACTTCCTGGTTGTAAAGGTTAAAATATAAATAGCTCAGACAAAGAGAGACTGTGGTATTGTAGTAACTGTTTGCTTCTTCAATTTCATTAATTATTTATTATAGACAGTAGGCCAACAACAATACAAGTCCTTTTATTTAAATGTGAACGCGGCTATAAACCAACATCATAAAATATGTCACAGTTCATGGTGCCTCTTCACATCCCACGTGCTTGTATATCATACGTGAATTCAGACGAACAGGGCTATTTATCACGGTTTATTCCCATTGGCGGTTCCGGTGTTAGCGCGAGCTGCGGCGGAGCCAGACCTTTGTCCGCCGCCGGTGCCATGTTGTTGCCATGGCTCCCTCGTGCCTCCGCTCGCGCTGAGAAATAACGCCGCTATGATGAATCAGCATCTCTGCAGCGAGCCCGGACAGTGTTTAGGCAGCCAGGCCGGGCTACAGGCGTGCTCCACTGCCCCCAGACCAACAACACAAGCTACACGCTCGTCTCACTCCATCACAATGTTTACTAAGATATGCGTAAAGCCCATGAAGAGGCGTCTGACACAAAGCAAATGTCAAAACAGTCGCTCGACAGACCGAGTGTCCTCTCAACAGCAGGCTACAGGCTGCTCTAACGTAAATACTCCGCTAATTAAGCCAACCAGGAGGTGCTCAGCCCCGATAATCGCTTCACAATCAACAAACTCGCCGCAAAGCGAGCTAGATGTTGATATTGTTGAATTCTTTGTTGTTTCCGAGAGCCCGTAATACTCATGTCATAACCTCTAATTAAACCGGTGATGAGTTAGTGAAACACAGCCAAACGCACACAAACAGACGCAAACTGAAAACAAAATTGTCTGTCGTATTGTCTTACCTGCCAGGAAACACAAAACGCGTGATTTGGAGAAGCGACAGCAGCGGCTCGCTGTGTGCGTCTCTGTCGCTTTCAGCACCGCGGCGCGAGGACAGTCGAGGAGCTAGCGGTGAGGTTATGTGTAGTAATAGGGGTTTTCTTATTAATAAGCTCCGTTTTTACTGTTTCACTTTAAAAAGCCCCGTGTTTGTGTCAAACGCGGCATTTAGGCTACTACACAAAAGACGATCTGACTGCGCTGCCCTCTCCGCGCCTCTTCTCATTCCGACACATGGCTCCGCTTCGAGGCTTGACAGCCGTGCGCTACGCTACACCCCCTTTGTGTTATTATGAAATCACACTCAGCAAAACAGACACTACAATCAGCACTTTTGCGCGCATTTTCAAAATATGCCTTTCAGCTGACTCACCAGAAGTCACTTACGGTGGACCCTCGGAGGTGAAGTTCAGCCGGTGCACACAGATACTTGGAGAAATGTTTTTTCCGCTCACGCCTCCTTCTAGGTCTCTACATATATCCACTCCTTCCTCGCTTGTTTTAGTCCGTGGTCGGAGGCGCCAGACGTCAAATGATGTTTGGATCACATGGTTTCATTCATGAGGCACCTACGCAAGCCACATTTAAAGAGACACGGAACAGTAGCTACTACTTTGTGATGGACAACAGTCAGTGGAAAGTGTGACTAGCGGCACCACCTCCTGCACTTCTAAACTTAGAGCGTACATTTTGCACTACTGATTGGCTGCCGCTATTTAGAGAGGGACCGCGGACTGCAACATGAAGAGAGCAGCTGCTCATTCCCCAGCTAAGGCTTTGAGGGACAAGTCACAAGGTCCATTATCTCATTAAAACAATAGCCACTATGTTTGTATTGTATTTTGGACTGGGGATCTTTTTTGGCTTAAGTAGGTTATTTATCTATTTATTAAGGCCGAGACAGCACTTGTTAAAGCCACAAACAGTTTGCAAATATAATGAGATAGAGTTTTAAATTAAATCCACTAATAAACATGTATTTTTTGAATGCTTAATTTTCACCCAAAAAGTCGAATTTAACATTTCCATTTGAGTTTCTCTTAAATATTGTTTAAAACTGCTCTAAAATAACAATGAATAGTTGTCTATAAGCATATCTTCTTAGTTTATGAGGAATGATCATATCACTATAGCTGGTTGTTCAAAGTTGCTGTTGTAATAGTGCCTCTGTGTCCCATCCTAGTTATTTTAGAGAATGTCAGTTTTTTCACTCATGCCACATGAAGTGAGATTTACAGAAAACTAATTTAAGATCATCATCTTTTGGCCATTTTGACTTTCTGGGTTGTAATATGCTTTGACATATTGCTATTCCATTATATGATAGGGTTGAAAAGTCAGCAGTTATTATAGATACAAATTAATATCCAACCCTATGTCCCACCACATGGCACTTCCCATTTGCATGAGTTTGAGGTGGTCCCCATATTGTCAACAAAAGCTACTGATTGGACTGGAGAAGCTGCTTTCATGTCAGACGGCCTATGTTTTAAAAGTGCTTACAAGATTAACAAGCAATAAACAGCACTAAACAATTATACATATCTATAATACACCAGCTGATCTTATTTACTGTGTAATTTGCAAACAATGCTGATCATTAAGGACAATTTGGAGCCATTTGTCAATATTCCATTTCCTTCTCTGAGGTTCTAATAACTTCCCATAAGAGCACTCAGCCAGTTTTAGCCTCCCATTTCCACATAATTGCTAATCATTTATATAAAAAACTGCTGGTACAGTGGAGTCCGATTGCATTTGATTTATCCATATAGATCATTTGCAGTGGCAATTATTGAGGATGCAATACATTTTACTTTTGAGATTGAGAACTTCAGATGACTTACAGTAGTATGTAGGCTAAATCATTTCACTGTCAACCATCAGTAATATTAGCGATCACTTGGCTCAGAAGAAAATACAATTGCAGTAATAATTTTGCTTTAGATTTTTTTCTTAAGGCCAAGAAATGTTTATACAAATGAATAGTAGCTGTGAAAAAACAGCTACTGCATGGTGTAG
>KN484416.1:10974-23483 GCA_000787095.1 Periophthalmodon schlosseri
TTTTTCAGCTGCTCAGTAATGGTGGCTCTTGGCTCTTCTCTTGGCCCAGACCACATGCAAACACCATGTTACTGCAAAGGTCAGTGATTAGAGTGATTGAGTGGGGATGACAGGCAGCAGCTGCTCTACCTGTAGATGGAGGAGCCACGCTGTGCCCTCTCAACTCTTTCACAGAACCCCAAGTTTCCTCTTTGGATTATCTGTCACCAAACCACCACTTTAAACCTGCAGCTGGTGTCAACATGATTGACACAGAGCACATCCCTTACACCTGGGCCGGAGACAGACACAAAGCTGGTGTTAAAGGTAACACAGAATAATGAGAGGCAAATGGAAGTCTCTGCAGCAATGGCTAATCTTAACGGGCAGCGCTGGCACAAGCGGAGAACAACCTTTTGGAATAAAAGAGGGATTACCACGACACTGCGGCACCCGAGGAAAAACCATTGCACGCCCAAATAAACAGGCTGAGTGCACTTAGAGCACGAAGCTGCAATTTAATTGAGAAACACTGGTGTGGATTGGTTTAAGAAAAAATAAACTAATCCTACAACTGCTATAAATTGTTCAATTATAATGAGGACATGGCTCTTCACAAACCATCACTTTTCTTCTATCATTTTTAGCCCACATTCTACACCTGTGCACTGCCTGAATAGAACACAGGTCTATCTCCCTCCAACACAAAGTGGCATCTGTTAATCCAAAATGTAGCAGCTCGAAGTGTCGGCATTGCCCATAATATCTAAAAAGTACCTCACAACTCTTGCGCTGAATTCAGTTTCTGTAGCTATAGAAATCTCATAACACTAACACTCAACTGCACTTCTGTAGCTACCTCACTATCACACAAGTTCAGAACTCTGTCGAGAACTCAGACAAGACGGTACCCTCAAGTTTTTCAATTTGGTAGAGCTGGGTACCTTTTCCATTGTTGTTTTTCTGAGTACCAGGACTTGAACAATACCTGGTTTTCCTGTTGTAATCTATGTCTATAATAACAGATAACACTGAATCTTTGAGGAAAAACTCATTTTTCCTTATTCATTTGTGGTCACACTGCTTAGTCACTTTGTAGTGCTCTCCCAGCACCCACAGGCATCATAACTTATTTTTTTCAGTACCTATGATACCTATATTAGACTCTAATAATCATCTTTCACATTTGGCGAGCACACCTGTCCAGTAAAAAATAAAATTACAAGTGCTAAGACAAAAAAAAGCGTGCATAGAAAATAAACTCCCTGCTGGGTCTGCTGCCTAGGCGACGCCGGATAAAGCACGATGATGAATGGGTTGATGATGTTGGCCAATGCAAGGGTCATATGGGGCTTTTGAAACAAAGTACAAGCGAGTCACATTGATGCCTGGGCGCCATCTGCTGGCTGGGGCAGGGGAAAACCTATTCCAGGAAAACAAAAAACAGTAAGAAAGCTTTGCAAATATCTAGTCTTTAATGAGTTTATCAAGCACACCGACCAAGCTGATGTTGTGCCACAGACAAAACAAAAAGGAGCAAACATAGGTACAGGAAAGTGAAAGCAAACAAAAGACAAAAAGGACGGATTACCAGGAAATGCACATAGATCTACACCAGTTAAAAAGTCTGCCATTCATACATAGGAATTAAGCATGATAGTACTTAAGATAAAAATAGTTTTGTGCAAGAAAGTGTCCCAGAATAAAACTTTGTTCAAGTATGTGTATTTTACAGAAGGGAAAGTAATATCAGAAACGCTCAACTATACTGCTTTACATATTAACACTAAAATAAGGCATGTTCAACGTGATGGAGGCATGACTAACCCAAAACTTTGTTCTGTTGTCTCTCAGTCTTCACTAAAATAGCGTTCTGAGTCTAACAAAAATAGTCTTTTTCACAAAACCAAGTTCAGACTTCATAATTGATAATGGTAAAGACACAAACAGCTTTATGGTCTTGCAGTAACCATCTGGTGTCGTGTGATCAAAATCTGACAATGGCCGAAATAGTAATTACAGCTAAACAGAGCTTGATTACGTGAACCCATATCCAGACTGAAGACAGCTTGTAAATGCACCTCGCACACATGTTGGCTGTAATATCAGTCCAAACATAAGGCCATAACTGCTTTAACTACACTCTGCACCTGTGTTTGAAAGAAAATGTGGTGGCAAGACCAACTGATCCAATTTCACTTGTACATGAATAAATAATGCATCAAAATCATTTGGATGTTCAAGTCCTGAGTGCATTTCAATGTTTGAACATGTAAAATTTGCATGTTCAAAAATGTATTGGGCATATATATATATATATATATGCTTGTGTGTTTGCCTCTTTGGGATCAGTTCTTCTTCTTGATGCCTGAGCTACGATTGTTGAATAAGCTGAGTCCAGATCTGCCATTGCCATTGGCCACTCCACTGACAGCGACTCCAGGCTGTTGGAGCACTTTGTCCAGTGTAGTCTTCTTTATAGCTGCTGGAGAAATGCGCTCTTGATCTGCCAGATACTGCAGCTCCCTAAATGAACAAAAAGAGCCGTTTTAAGAAGTTTTAAAATTATACCAGAATAAAACATTGGTCGAGCAAAAATAGTCAGGTCTGCCAGTTTGTAACACCAAAGGGAAAAACCATATTAATCTCACCGTGTTCTGATGCATGAAGCCTCCACTGCGTTGATCAAAAGGCTGCGGAAGCCCCCACTCTCCATGACGTGCAGGGCGTGGATGGTGGCTCCTCCAGGGGAGCACACGTTGTCCTTCAGCTGGCCGGGATGTTGCTCCGAGTCTAGAAGCATCTTGGCTGCCCCCTGAGTTATAGAAGTAACAAATAGCAGGGGAACAGGATGTTGTCTGATTAAACTTTTACCTATTTTATTTTTGAGCATATAAAAATTCTGTCTCATTTTAGTTCAGGTGAAGTTCATTTTAACTGTTCAAAATACATCATAGCTCACCAGTAAAGCCTGAGCTCCGAGCCTGACAGCCAACCTCCTGGGTAGACCCATTTTTACACCTCCATCAGCTAGAGCGTCCAGGGCAGTGAATGCCTGTTTGAAAGGTTGGAGGAACATAAAATATACATTTAATATTAAAAATTACAAAAAGGTATGTAGTGTTCAGTCATAAACTTACATATGCAGGTCCACTTCCACTTAGACCAGTCACAGCATCAATGAGGTCCTCTTCCACCTCTGTGCAGAAGCCAACACTGGCCATCAGCTGCTCCAGCAGTTTGCCATCTTCTACCTGATGTTTTAAAGGTGCAATTAAAAGGATCAATAATAGTTTGATTTTTTTTTTTTTTTTCTCCCCCATTATCAAACAGTCTCTAACCTCTGCATGTGTCCCAGTGGCATACACTGTAGCTCCCTCTCTCACCACTACTGGCGTATTGGTCATGCACCTCATAACTTTGGGGGTTGGACGATACTGAAGCAGTTTCTGATCAAAAATAAAATAAACAAATAAGACAAAAATGTCTTTACATTGGACTCATGATCTGGTTTTTTTTGCATAGATTCAGTATAGATTTCTCATGTGTGACATGTGACGCCTGACCTTCTCAATGGAGCTGATGGTTACACCTGCAGCACAGGACACAATAAGATGGCGATCCTCAATGTCTGGTCCAATCTCATCCAAAACAAAAGGAATGATGTGAGGCTTCACGGCCAGAAACAGCACGTCAGACTTATTCACAGTCTCTTTGTTACTAGTCGTCAGGTTAACTCCCATTTTCTGCATCCAAACATGAGGGTATAGTTGGATATAGTTAGGGGGGGGGGCACACAAAAACACATTTTCCATACAAAGCAAGTTTCTCACCCTGAGTCCTGACACAGTGGGCAAGTCTGTGTCTGGGGAGCTTGCTGTAATCCTGTGAGTGGCGATGACACCTTCAGGGGATATAAGAACATGTTACATTAGTGATCTATAAGAGGTCTGCAATATAATTTAACTCACGTTTGACACGGAATTTGACAACTAGTCTCACCTGCAGCAGTGAAGCCTTTTACGAGTGCATGAGCCAGCTGGCCCGCTCCAATGAATCCAACGCTCATCTTGTGATGTGTGATGTGGCGTCTTTGTCCTGAAACAAACACAACAATATTTATCAATACAACTTGAGCCCACAATAAAGATGTATTTATCCACAGTAAATAATAAAAGGGTAGTAAAAGTTAATTTATAAGCATTTCAATATTTATTTTATTGAGATATTTATTAAGATATTTATCATTCTCTGCCTGGCTCTTGTACTTCTGTCACTTTGCTGCAGACCTGCCTTTTGTGCATGGGCTACAGGGTATTATGTGTATGCTATATTGGTAAGGCAAGCTACTCTTCAACCTGGCCTGGAAGAGAGCAGATGTTGTGCAATTAACTATTTTAGGGCTATTCTGGTTGACAATGGTTGTATCGTCTGCTGCCGAACTAAGGTTGTTTGTAAAACGCCACTAGGCTGGTAATAACTTTATCTCTAGAGACAAAGAAAAAGATAAAACAGGCAAACAAACAATAAAAAGATAGCATCCTTTTAGCTTGTTCCCGTTTGTCTTTCCGTGAACGTCGCTCGCTTACAAACGATAATGACAACCGCGACTTTGTATTTAGCACGAGGATGTTTTACCTGTCCTTAGATGTTCCTACTGAAGCCCTTGAGTCGTGGCTGTGAGAAATTATGCCTGCAGGCCCCGGGTTGACACAAAAATCTTCTACTTTTGTGTCAACGTGGCTTTCTTCTTCTAGCTTAGGCCATGCGCTCAAATAGGCTGACAGACGTGGGTCTTAACCAATGAGAACTCACACTAGTTCACATCTAGCCAATGATCAGCAAGAAGCCGGTAGTGGGCGGGACCTTTAGTACATCCTATCCCCGTTGCATCAGTCACTCTACCGGGTTTAAGCGCGATGATACTGCCTGCTATAATGTAGGTCAAATTCATGAACCGTTCGTGAACTTAGTGGGTTATATTCAGACTGAGTGAAGGAGGTGTTTAAAGGCTGGTAAAGTTGTATGATAAACTGCTTCATGCATTGATAGGCTACCTCAGATGTGTGCCTTTTCAAACTAGTAGCTTGGGGTTAGGGGACAAAAATAGATTCTTATTATTAAGCTCGTTTTAGCTCTAAGTATAGTTTTTCAGACCATACCACACACAACTGACCACACACAATCTGCGCCATCGGCTCCTCTGACCACCACCACCAGCACTCTCTCTCTCTCTCTCTCACACACGCACATACACACACACACACACACACACACACACACACACACACACACACACACACTCACACACACACATTCACACACACACACACACACACACACACACACACACACACACACACCACATTCATACTAGGCAAAGTGTCTTGCCTAAGGACAAAATGTTCTCCCATCCAAGTTTTAGGCTTGGATTAGCTTCTGAGTTCTGACGAGATCAGGTTTTAACAAGGAGGTTTGGCCACTGCTGATTCAAAAGAAAATTAGTAGGCTTATTTAACACAATGGGAAACTATGCAGCTTGTCTTCAGAAGAGGTTGGCTTACTGTGGAGATGGTCATCATGAATTACTTTTGCATATATGACCAATGTGATCCAGATTCAAGCCTGGCTCTACAGGTATTTGCACCCTCATTTGAGGCAGGTTAAATATTGACACTCTGTGTAACACTACGTAAGACTGTGACTGTCTTACATAGTAAGACCCCTTTGAAACTCAACACCCTCAGTCAGTTTGGTCTGGACCAGGGCCTGTCCAGATTCAAGTTCAGGTTATAAGTATGTGCGGAGGCCTATGCAAAGTGATACTGTTCCATGTCAGTGGTGCAGGTATGCCTTACCTGGCTGTGTTAAGAAACAATACAATATTTTCTGTAGGTCTACTTTATTAAATATCACTGACTCCAGAGTCCAAAAGTGGAGTGAGATATTTTGCACACACTGAATTAGAATGAAAGATTGTTATTCAAACAGGAGACACAGGGCCAGCTCCTTTCACCTCCCCTTAGATTTGACAGAATCTCAAATCAAGCCCAGCCGGACGGTGTGTACACTAATGAGCAGCGGTTTTGAATATAGTTTTGGCTTCATGTCTCGTGGTACTTCACTAATGGATATTCGCTGTAATACCACGAAACCAGTCCATTACTGTCATTTTGATACAGATTTTAATAGGACTGAGCCTGCTGTCTGTCAGATATGCCACACTAAATTTACAGCACTCTCCTAGAAGAGGCTCTGTATGTCTTCACACGTATTTTCTCTCCATGTGCAGGACTGGAATGTAGACGCAGGGATTGTGTGCTGCTGTCTATATTTAAAGTCTGGGCTGAGCTCAGAGGCACCAGCTGTAAAGGCACTTCCACCTCAGTCAGATGAATGTTTAGAGCATCACTTCAGTCTCAACTGTGCACGCATTTTCATTTAATAATAGGATTATTCAATTAAAAGGAAGCAGATAATAGTCTAGTTTAGTTTTGTCTACACAATTAATATAGCACAATTGATTAAATAAAATCATTGTCAAGCCAAAGCCAAAGCCAAAACAACCACTGAACCAAACCCCTTATGATGAACATATGGAAGTAGCAATTCATTTGAAACAGTAAACAACACAATTGTAAAAATAAAATAAGGACATGTATATTTGAGAGGGACAAGTTCACTCCCCTGTTTTCAGCAGTGTACCCAAAAGTATATTTATGCATATTATACTCGATTTCCTGGCAAAGCTTCACAATTCTGTAAAACATGTCCTCTGTTTAGTTAATCGGGTACTTTAATAATCATCATCATTCTAAAATTTTTGAAAATATATCCATCTTTCTTGGGATTAAAAATATTGTTATGGCAAAACTTACAGTGCCATCAACAATTCAACTTGTACCTCCTCTGCTTCATTCTGCTTCATGTTCTTCACTCTGACAAAAAGCACACACCCAAGTCCATTTAGCCTGTGCTCTGTTCTAACGCTCACACAGCCTCTGCATGTGTGCTGAGGCGTGACAGCACTCATTGGCTCCGTCTTCTTTGACAAAAACCTTCAGAGATTTATTAAAAATACCCAAGCAGATGAAATGCCCCCCTTTTTCGTGGCGTGCGGCAAAAAGTGAATTGAGGTGAACCGTTCACAACAATTTGTTGCTCCCATGATTGGTGCATGAACTGGGAACGATGGAATTGAGAAAACTGAAGAGGCAGAGGTATAGCTCTATGGAGGAAGAGGAGATGCATATTTAATATCAGAGACAGACAGAAAATCTTTCCCAGGTGCTGGTTTCGGGCTCCAGCAGCAGGAGGGAGTACAGTGACTGACAGAGGCTGAATACACAGATAAAGAAGCTACGAAGCACTCTTTAAAAATCAAGAGTTTAATGTCACAAGAATGTAATAAAGGGTTCCCCAAGAGCAATATAAAATCAAAACAAGAACAACTTTACAACCGAAAGCCCCAAGACAAATATGTAGAAGATTGAGTTGTTATTTTTGATGTAAAATGCAATGACAGAATCAATAAAGCCTTTTGTTTATTTTGTGGTGGCATGAGAAGCTGAAGTCACATGGATAACTTCATTTATAACAACTATATTTAAATCATATATTTACTGAAACACATTTAAGTATAATTAAAACTATAGTATTTTGTTTATATAATTCAACATTTATGACCTTTACTACATTTTAACACCCCGCTCAAAACAATTACGCATGTTTTCCATTCATTCATTTTCTTCTGCTTTATCCAGGGCTGCATGTTTGTACTAAATAGGCCTACATTTAAAGTGCACTTTTTATCGTTCTGCTCTGGAAGGTGCCTGCAAACAAGTCTCACATTACATCTGTTGGGACAGCATATTTTATATTGCTGTACACAATATTTGTCAAAACATAGGTCCAGGGATGTAAGGAAGAGGCTGACATTAGCATAGACATAGCATCACTCAATATGTGAGATTGAAGCAGACAGTGGCCCCGCGGTGCCCTGTCCCTCCTCTGTCTTCTCCCTCTGGCGATATGGGCGAGATGGACACCTGTCTGCTCTCATTCCTCTCAAACTGTGGACTGTACCGAGTGGAGAAACAGCCATGTGAGACAGAGGCCTTGGGGAGAGGACTAGAGCCCGGCACACAGCAGCTGCTAAATGGGGATCCACACAGGAGCAGGGCCCTAATGGACGGACGCAGTGTTTGTAGCAACAGCACACATCAGTCTCTCTTCTGTCATGTACCCACCGTTGTTACATCTCCCTCTGAAAATCATATTAGTCAGGCTAAAAGCACGGTCTCAGAGGAGGCCTGTCACCGGAGGTCAGTTTGCAGCATTTATCAAGACTCGAATAATTTTAGAGTGGCATTTGGAGGAAACAAAACAAGCTGTTATATCTGCTGGGGAGGTTGTGCATTCTCTGCTCCATTGTTAAATATGTAGCAGGGAAGTATGTTTGTATCAACATGCAGTAATGATATTTATTCACCACATATTCCATTTATTATTTTGTTTGACTTTGAGGGTGTTGGAAAAATCAGTCAGCAAGAACATATGCTTTTTGAGTATTTAGTATTAAACTACATTTAAAAAAAAAAAAACATTTAAAAAAACAGTTAATTTTAAACCACCATATTGATCTAAAAAGACTATAGTGGCATTTTCAACATTTTTAACTCTACATGTATGACTCGGAGACAAATTTTTAATGATCACAAGTAACTATGGAGCAGTGGGCGGAGACTGGGGATAGGTGAAAACAGATTTTTTTGGTTCACTGAAGTCACGAATGCAGAATAATACAGGCATGCATGCATTAATCAATCAAAAACTATTTGAAGTGAGTTAATCATGAGAGAATGCTGTTATAACATGGTTAAAATCTCCTAAAATTGGATTTTGCATAATATAGTCTCTTACCACATTCTAAACAAACAGTGCCAGTGACATAAAAAAATTTAATAAAATTTAAAAAATGCCTCTTAACTAATGGATCCCTTATTTTCACGTGTAGATCTGCTCTTCTAGTTTATGAGTCCAACACAATCATAAACTGTTTCTTTCACAAACCTTGTTATTCTCTAGCATCACTGTTTTTGGACACAAGAGCAGCCAGCTGGTCTCAGATTTGCACTTGAGCCCCGATACTGTTGTAGCTTATGTGCGCAGCTCACGGGGACTCTGTGTAATACTTCCATAATGTCCACAGATGTGAGCGTAAACTTGAGAGATCCTGGATTACAAAAAGTGTCCCAAGAAGAGTGTTTAGGAGCAATGTGTGAAGAAATGGAGCAGGATATTTATCACCATTTGGGAGTGAGAAACCCTTTAATGAAGAGAAAATGAGAATGAGACGAGACAGGCTCAGAGGGATGTAGATCAAGTCTTGATTAAATGTGTCAGATTCAGCCAAAACTGTTGTTCTTTGTTTGCACCCCATCGCTGTAATATGGCTGTTTTGGCAAGGGTTAGTAGAAGCTATGTTTTAAGCTTATAAAAATTATGCCCTCTTGTAAAAGAAAAATTTAATTCTGTCAACTGGACAAAAGTTTTAGAGCGAAGATGTTTGACACTGTCTTATATCTATATGAAGGGTTGTTTATAGTTTCTGTTTGTTAGCTAGGTCTACCTTAAGTGTGAACTTTGCCTGAGTCATACTTTGCATAATCAGTCAGGCCCCAATGGGTGCTCTCACATGTATTAGCGTACTGGCTATCACTATTATTTTCCTTGTTGAGGTTTAGGTCTGAGGATGGAGTTATAAATAGGAGATAAATGATGTCTAAGGCCTCCATTCCTGTTGAACGATGGATTGTCTTTCCTAACAAAAATTGCCTCTTTAATTTGCCCTCATGTTGTGTTAATGTTTGGAACTATTCTATATCTTTGCATCGTTACATTATATTATTATTGAGTACAGCTGTACCCAAAAATCAGTCTATTCAGTAGATCCTCAAGACTAATCACAATTCAATGAAAATCAAAATCTGAATAGACACAATTAGCAAAACGCAAAGGCGGCAATTTTTGAAGTACCATAGTTCCTTTTACAAACAACAAAATATCTTACATCTTTTATCTTATTTTTTTGTTATTCTGCATAAAAAATTGCTAACCCTATAGTTTAGATCTGTACAAACATGTTGTGAAATGTGATTTTTGTATTAGTTTATGAGTTCATATTTCATATTCATCTTTTTGTTAGTTCTTGTGGACGTGTTTAAAATGTGAATTTTGAACAGAATCCTCTTAGTAAAACATAAATTGCTAATCTGTGCGGCCCTACCGTTCATTAACAAATAAACATAAACACTTTTGTCACATGTTGTCCCAAAAAGTACACATTTAAACTCAAATTTATCATTATAAGATTGAGGACAAATTATTGAGAGAGGCCCTGTCAATGGGAATTTGGTGACATTTTAGAGTTATTCCAGCTAACTCTAGCTAGACAGGATATCTTGGTTTTTATTGTTTTTTTCCTATGTGTCGTGTTATCTGTATATTTGTTTTTTGTTGACTTTTATGTGACGCACTTTGGTCAGATGAACTTGTTTTAAATGTGCTATGTAAATAAAATTGAATTGAACTTTTGTATTGGCCTAAATGGACACTGGCCAACTGCTGTCTCATGGCTGAGCTACATAACCGCGCTGTTATTTTTGGCCCACATTGTAAGACCCACTGGTCGCTGCTCCGGGAATCACAAATGACAAAGATGCCAGCACTTCAAGTATTTATAGTATTTAGTTGTAATTCAATGAAGTATTTTGGGTGTGTGTCTGGACGGGATTGAAGTAATTTGAGGAGGATTTGGTGGCACAGACGGGGGGACTGCTGGTGCTTGGTGTGGACTGGGGCAGTTCATTTCTCGTAGGGTAAAGGTTAGGATTGGGGCAGGTGCAGTACAGACATTGATGAGATTATTCACATACCACGCATGACTGACAAAACTGTTCCATCACTGGTATTCTTCAGTAGGCAATCTCTCAAATAAATTAGACCCATGAGTACTATCTGATTTTGGTTAACACACTTTTTTTTTTTTGCTTTATACATTTGTGTAACCTCAAGTTTATTATTCAGTTGTTACATAGTTTAGATAAAGAAATACAAAAATACATTTGACCATACTGATTTCTCCAGTGTCTACTTTATGTCCATATCTAGCAAACAGATAAATAAATACTTCCCTCTTTTCTACTGAAACACATTTGTTCCCCATTAGAGACAGAACTTCCAGTATAGAGTCTTGTCTCAACCACCTTTGGCGTCACCACATTTGGAGCATGTACTACCACAAAACTAAATACTTGTATACCTGAACTGACCCACAGAGGCCACGTTTATTTTTCTACATGTAAAAAAGTCCTGAAAAGCTGTTGCTGCTTAGATCCTTGGAGCAGTGGGCAGACGCGGGGACACAAACCTCATGGTCTGGGAGTACAGGAGGTCAGCCCCGTACAGGATGAGGTTAACAAAGGAGAAGACGGCCACCACCAGCTTACTGTCCCACGGGCACTTCCCCCGGGGGCAGTGGTACGGCCTCTCTGGAGACCCGTATTTAGAGTCAAAACAGAAAACAGTCCACACCACTGACGCGCTCAGGTACAGCAGCACCTCCAGCAGAGTGCAGACCACCACAAAGCGCTCAAAGGACATGCACAGAACAGCTTTGGTCCGGCCACACACCGTCATCAACACCACTACAGCGGTGAGGGCAAAGCAGAAAGAATACACCACCACACAGTAGATGGTGGCTTCATATCGAGAATACTCGCTCCTGTTGGCCAGAGCTCCGAATATAATGCACGCCACAAAACCCTGGACCACTTTGAGTAGACCAGAGACCGTAGCCATGTAGCCCACCACAGCTTGTCCCGGCTTGGCTCGGTACAGGGTCGCCACCTCTGCCCCATAGGACACTGTACACAGGATTGAACACACTGTGACTGCGATACGAAAGTTCCGGATGTGGCAGCCTTCATAGGGGCACTCAGAGCGGACGAAGAAGAGCGGGTAGACCACAGATGCTGTTACATACCTGCAGAAAAGAAAATGTATTAGACAAGTTATTTTAATAGAAAGATTATAATTAGTGCATATTATTATAAAACAGCTCTTATGTCTTTGTGGTATTTACCAGCTCTAATATACACTCCTTGCTACTGTACTTCTATAGGATTGTCTTTGTGAAACATGCATCACGCTTTAACATTCAGTGATTTATCAGTTCTAAGTAGGGCCCTATTGCTGACTCCACAAGTTTACATTTGGTTGAGAAATTTCATGCTAAAGAACATAGGGTAACACTTTATAAAAACTACACTTTTATTAGTCTTAATAAAGTGTGAACAAAGACTTAATCCATAATGAACTAATTGTTTATTAATAATCATTCAGATTTAGTAACTACTTAATTGATACTCTTACTCGGTGGAAGGCAACAAAGTAAAAGTAGTAAAGTACTGTACGTAAGTATAAATTTTAGGCATCTCTACTACCTAAGTAGATTTTAAAGTGGATAC
>KN484417.1:0-26826 GCA_000787095.1 Periophthalmodon schlosseri
CCAAAATAGAACTTTTTGGTACAAACTGAACCTGTTGTGTTTGGAGGAGAAAGAATGCTGAGTCGCATCCAAAGAACACCATACCTACTGTGAAGCATGGGGGTGGAAACATCATGCTTTGGGGCTGTTTTTCTGCAAATGGACCAGGACGACTGATTTGTGTAAAGGAAAGAATGAATGGGGCCATGTATCGTGAGATTTTGAGTGAAAACCTCCTTCCATTAACTTTTGTTATTGACCAAATACTTAATTCCACCAATGTGATTTTCTGGAATTTTTTTTTCTCATTCTGTCTCTCATAGTTGAAATGTACCTATGATGAAAATTACAGGCCTCTCTCATCTTTTTAAGCGGGAGCACAATTGGTGGCTGACAAAATCTTTTTTGCCCCACTGTATGTCTGACCATG
This sequence comes from Periophthalmodon schlosseri, assembly GCA_000787095.1. Taxonomy (NCBI): domain Eukaryota; kingdom Metazoa; phylum Chordata; class Actinopteri; order Gobiiformes; family Gobiidae; genus Periophthalmodon; species Periophthalmodon schlosseri. Next base: position 410 of record KN484417.1, read on the forward strand.
GGAAACACAATATAGTTCTTTTGTGTTTGTTAGTTACAATAACTCTTATTTTGATTTTTCTAACCCCTCCTTGGCTCCCCATGCAGGTGATCGGTCTGGTGCAGAACATGAGCGTGTTCCAGTGTCCAAACTGTCTCCATCAAAGTCACATCTTTGGTTCAGATGGAGCCAAGAACCTCGCTCTGTCTATGGGCGTGCACTTCCTTGGTAATTATTTAGCCTGTAACATTTGTATATTGTATATTGTCCTTTACAAGCTTGAGAAGCCTCTCAAAGTGCCACACTGCAGTCAGTCATTCACTTCACACTTGCTCATGGTTGGAGCTAGGATCATTGGTTAGAGCACTTGAACTTGCCCAAGGTCTGTTGTTGTGGCCTTTGGTCTGTTGTTGTGTCCTCTTGCCATCTTGCTCAGAGATGTCGGAGTGAGTGATTGACGGTAGTCAGAGGGGCCAATAGTCTCCTCCAGGGCAGCTGTCTCTACAGAAGTGTTTTAACACGACACAGTGTGAAGTGAATCAATAGTGATCAAAGGGTAGTGCTTTAAGAGGCTTTCTCTATCCTGTATATAAAATCAAATGGGACAAATACCAACATTTTAAAGTAAATGTTTGTACAATTAGGTGACATCCCTCTCCATCTGAGCATCAGGGAGACTTCAGACAGTGGAAAACCTGTGGTAGTGTCAGCTCCGGACAGTCCCGAGGTTTGGGCCCATCTGCTTTTATTTCCAACTAAAATCGGTGCTTTCTCACAAATGATCAGATTCTATTAGGGCTTCACGATTTCAGAAAATATCTGATTATGATTTTTCTGACAAACACTGTGATTGTGATTAGATTTGTGATGTTTTAATAATAGGATTCTGTTCAAAGTTCACATTTTAAACACGTCCAGAAGAATTGACAAAAAGACAGAAATATGAACTAACAAAGAAGAATTGACAAAAGACAGAAATATGAACTAACAAACTAAAACAAGAATCACATTTCAGAACATGTTTGTACAGATCTAAACTACAGGGTTAGTTTTTATGCACAACAAGATGTTGTTTGTGGAGGAAATTATGGTTCTTAAAAAATTGCAGCCTTCACGATTTGCTAATGCATAACATTGTGACTTTGTTTTGATTGCAATTAGTCTTGCAGCCGATTCTGTTAACAAATTCTCACATATTTGAAATAATGGCACCATTTTTTGTTTCAGGCCGATGCATACAAGAGGCTGGCAGCTGCAGTCGTCCAGAGGCTAAAACTACTTCATTCGTGACACTCATTTCATTTAGTTAGTTTAGTTTAGTTTATTATTTTTATTTGAACACAATATATATTAAAAAATATGCATGAAGAGGAAACACAGCCGCCATGACGCACAAAACCATCATTGTCTGTTTACAGTATTATGTGTAAAAAAAATAAATAAAATAATTCGTACAAAAACTCTGTTTACAATGATTTTAGCAAAAAGACTGAAATTTACAGTCATGAGAGAACTAACATGCTTCATTTCATTGGGAAAAAAGTTATGCCCTAAACTAGTGGCTCACAAGTACCACCAAAGAAAATATTTGGCTTTCCCAATACCATCATATCTAAACCAGGTGTATAGCAGGAATATACCAGGTCTAATCTAGAACTAAACCAGGTCTAAAAGTGGATTACATCATTTCCACTATAGCTCTAAACAAGAAATGATCCAAAGAGGCCAAAAAGTGGATCAAATGGACTTTGAATTAGTCAAACCCACAAACTGAAGTGCTGTACTCGTACCACAGTTTGAGAAACGCTGTCCCTCACCATTCATACACTTTCTTAAATATAACTTAAGTAATCGCAATGATAATTATATTTATTCATGTTTCTTTAACTAAAATTTGGATAATGACTTGACATTTGTGAAATGGTGTAGTTCCAAACTCCCCAGCAGAGGGTGCAATGGTACAAAGAATATACACCCAACTGCTCTTCCCAATACTCAGCCAGTGGGACAGAGGATGAAGTGCGGACAAATGTACTTTGAGAAAAATATAATTACATGGTAGAAAAATCATAACAAATACACTGGTTAGTCCTGGTTTAGTTCTAGTTATGTCCTGTTTTAGTCTTGGATAAGGCTTGGTGTAGTCCTGGTTTAGTAAAGTAAGGTATAATTTAATGTCCCCGTAGGGAAATCTGCATTTGACCCATTTTGCAATTCCGCTGTGGCAACTTGTCCGGAGCAGTGCCACGCCCAGAGACTCATCTCTAAATCTTGAGCTAGTCTTGGTCCGGACTTCTTAGCTAGAATTTGACCTATTATACATGGTCCTGGTTTAGACCTGTTTTGGTCCGGTCAGAGGTGGCAAAGTAAGTGCAATGTTACTTTAATATATTTTGATGTGAAAATGGAGCCTAAACTATTTTCAAAAATCTAAACCGCTGACACCTAGGGTAAAAAAAAGAAACAAATTAATCACCCTTAAAGGTCCAGTATGTAACTTTTCCGATTTGTATGTTCCACTGTATGGCATTTAAAGCACAACTACCTTATTAAACATCTTTGTCAGTCCCTGTGATGATTAAATACATATTTTTGAGGTGTCTAACAAATCTGTCTGGTGTCTATTCAAGTCCAGGAGTTCAAGTGCTTAAAATATGCTCAAAACAAACATGCATGCAGGTGATATGCCATCCACCAGAAATGGTATGTGGTACTGCATAACAACAACACAACACACACAACTTTTGTTTATTTTTTATTTTTTATATGCATTTTGGATAACGCTGAAGTGTCCTTTCAGTGAGTCGGTGTAATCCTCATTCAAGTGGTCCATGGTAGAAAAGGAATCGTAGGTTTCATCTAGTAGTCAAAACACCTCGACTTCAAAAGTGTCCAGATGATGACTTTTGACCCTTCTCTACCACGTCCTCCCAAACAAGTGACTTCTCTTCAAGGACACACGGGCGCTGTCTAAGAGGCCTTCTTCTTGGACTTGTCCCATTGTGGAAAGAGTCGGGCCAGTCCAGTTCTGGGCCGGTTCCTGAAGGCGTTGAGGCGCATGTTCAGATGTTTCATGGCGTCCTTCTGGAACTCTGTGGGCTCTGGTCGCAAAGCCATCACCAGGAGCTTACAGGCAGAGCCGTATTCGTAGATTAAGTCTCGGGCTCCAGCCTTGCCCAGCTTCTTGATGTTCTTAGGTTTGAGATAAACTCCATCTGGGATTCTGAACTGGTCCAGAGCCTTCTCCAGAGTCTCCACTACTGCGTATTGATGGGACCTCATTTTGGCCGGCAGCTTTTGGAGCAGTTTCTTGACTAGAGCACGGATCACCAGTCTCTCTGCTGAGCCCAGAGTTTGTGAGGCCTGAGGAGCTGCAGTGGCCTCTGGAGCTGAGTTTGGCTCTTCTGTCCGCAGCTTTTCATCATCTGCTATTACATCCTCTGCAGCTTGGGGCTCCACCTCCTCTGGGTTTGACTCCTCTGCAGTTTGGAGCTCCACCTCCTCTGAGTTTGGCTCCTCTGCATTTTGGAGCTTCACTTCCTCTGGGTTTGGCTCCTCTGCAGGAATTTTGCTTGATTTTTGGACCTCCATCAGACTCTCTGTGTCCTCTGAGGTTTGGTCCTGTTGTATGTGGGACTCAGTTGGACTCTGGCCTCTCTCTCTGCTTTCAGGAGATTCAAAGTCAGTTAAGCTGTCACCCAGCATACTCAGGATCTCATCCTGATATTGGATCTCCTCTGGAATAGAATCCTCAGGACTCTGTTCCAGTCCAGTTTCTTCTGACATTATGTTTTGCACCTCCTCGAAAAGTCCAACTATCTCTGTCATCTGCAGGGCCTCAAGCTTCACTTCTGGAACAGAGTTTGGTCTCTGGCTCTCCTGTCCAACTTCTTCTTCTAGCTCCTCCTCAAAAACTGTCTCTGGAGCTCTGATCTCAGGAGCTTCAGTGGATTCTGGAGCTGAGCAAAGATCTTCTGTCATCAGGATCATTTCTAGATCTTCTTCTCTGCAGTCCTCTGATTTTTGGGTCTCCATTAGACTCTTGAGTTCCTGTTGTTCTGGATGCACTTCCGAAAGTCCAAGTCTCTCTGGAACTTGAGTGGACTCCGGAGCTGAGGCTGGTTCTTCCATTTGGATGTCCTTTCCATTTGAAAGGACATCCTTCAGGAATGGACAGACTGTTTCTGGAATATATTTCTCAATAATTGTGACTTCTTCCAGTCCAGTTTGAGCTGAAGTGTCTTTGCTCTGCTCATCTTCGGCAGGTCCATGGGAGCTGTGACTGTGGCTCTCTGATGTCTCCTCTGAAACATCATTACTGCCTGAGCTGTTCAGAGGCTGGTTCTCCTGGTTGTCACAGCATTCTCCTGACGTCTGCGTCTCTGAACCTTCTGCCCTCACTGGAGCTCTTTCAGGGGACTGGCCCTCTGAATGCTCCTGTGAAGTGGATTCTTCTGGACTCTTTTGGGCAGGTTTCTCCTTCTCTGGGACTGTGAAGCCCATCATGAGGAGCAGTGCAGTGGACGCGCTCCTCTTGGCCTCCTTCTTTGACCGACCGGAGCCAGAGGCAGTGTATTGGCCTCCTTTTTGACCGACCGGAGCCAGAGGCAGTGTATTGGTCCAGGGACACCTCCATAGTGAACCCCCAGCTGCCGCTCACAAGTTCACCGCTCACCATGCGGTACTCGGGGGGCTTTTCTCTGCGGATCATCTGCAGCTCGGACAGGCGAGTGCTGGGGTCCTTCTCCAGACGGAAGTCTGGAAGGATGTGAGCAGGTAGAAAGCATCTGCTCTGTTGGGCTGAAGCTATTTGGTTTGGAGTCTGGTTCTCCAGAGCGTTCTCTTCTTTAGGAGCAGGTTCTGCTGTGGTCTGAGGAGCAGGTGGGAGCAGGTCCTCCTCTGAGACTGTGTAGCCCATCATCTGGAGCAGAGCTGCGGTCGCTCTCCTCCTGGCCTCCTTCTTGGAGCCCCCTTTGCCCACTGCAGTGTACTGGTCCAGGGACACCTCCATGGAGAAGGCCCATTGAGCTCCGGCCACCGTGCCCTCCAGCAGGCGATACTGGGCGGGCGGGTGTTTCCAGGCCATGAGCAGCTCAGACAGGCGAGTGCATGGGTCTTTGCCCAGACCAAAGTCTGGACGGCTGTGGTGCTGGACGTTGGCATAGCTGTTAGCGTAGGCATGGTTCCTCTGGTGTGTGTCTAGTAGCTTCAGGACCAGGGCACAGGCCCGGGTCTTAGCTTCCCTCCTGTTGGGGCCTCGCACTTCTCCCCACAAGTTCCCGACGGAAGCTCGGACGATGAAGATGGTGCGGGAGTGCTGTACCATGGTGGACTCTGTGAAGTCCACGGGCAGACCCAGTATCTGTGCAACAGCGTACAGCCGTTTGATGGTGGGCATGTAGCTCTGGGCGGCCATGTTGAAGTTGTGTGAGTACAGTGGAGTAGAGAGATTCAAAGTCTTTGGTGAAGTGCTGTCTCTTTCTGAGCTGCGTCTCCGACAAAGGTTTGGTTCAAACTGAAGATATATGAGCTGTGTTCACACTTATAGAAATCATAAACGGAATCCTATGACGTAACAGGCGATATCACATTCCACCATGTGACATCACCAAGGACATTCCACCATCTCCACGGTGACGGCAGCTCTGAGTAGATTTAGAATGTTGGAAAATGCGCATATTAAATAAAAACAAATATATTTAAAAATACAATCGACAATAATTTAATTTGAAAACATATTAAATATCCTGTATGTATAGAGAAAGTGGACAGTAATTAAAATAAAACGCCAGAGCAATTTTATGAACTTAATATTCTGTTGGGTGAGTGAGTTTACATGGAGCCCATACCACCTGATCTTGTCTGAAGCTAAGCAGGGCTGGTTAGTACTTGGATGGGAGAGCATAGAAGGCAGCAGTGTCTCTAGTGCAAACTGTTGTTGTGTCCTTGTGCAAGACACTTCCCCCACGCTGCCTAGAATGAATGTGGTGTGTCAGTGTTTGTGGTGGGAGGGGCTGCTGGCTCAGATTGGCAGCCTCACTTCCATGAGTCTGCCCCAGGGCTGCGTGGCTACACAAGTATCCTATCCCCAAGTGTGGAGTGAATAATGCAGTGTAAAGCACTTTGGGTGTCTTGAAAGGCACTGTATTAATCCAGTGCATTATTATTATGAGCTTCACTCTGTTTTGTTGCAGTTATACATTTTTACTTTTCAGGTCCTTGATATGTTTTGTTATGTCTTTTACTTCGTGAATATTTTTTTATGAAACTTGAATAAGAATCCAAAAATCCTGAAAATGATGAGCAGGAAACAGATTTGTGAAATTGGTGTAAATCCCGAGTGGGGGTTTTGCATGAGTTTTACCTGAGGACAGAGACACAGACGGAGCAGCATCCATTATTTACGACTCAAATAAAAGAGAAGGTATTTTTCTCCAATTTTAGCGCTAACCTTAAACTTGGATCTTTCAACTTAAAATACAAAGAGACAGGATAACCACTCTGCCACAGTAACACAGGGAGAAGATGCACACTCCACTCAGAGAGATGAGGAGTCTAACCCACAACCTTCTGGTGAGAGGAAGGAGACAGGATAACCACTCTCAGTAACAGAGGGAGGGCATAACAAATGTGAATACATTACAATTATATATTTTTTTTCCATCTCTGTTTGTGAATTTTGATTTTTAGAACAAATTCAAGCCACAGTATGCAATAACAAATACATGCATGTTTTTCATTACAGTTTTGTTGGGAAAAAAATGTGGAAAAACATGCGTCCTTACTGTAAACAGGCTTACTGTGAACCTGACTTTCATTTGGCCTGCAGGAGGGCCTCCTCCTTCTTGTTTCCATGGAATCTTGTTCCTTTGGCTATAATCTTTCACAGTTTGGCATAAAATGTATCTGTCGCCATGGAGAATGTTCTGAAGCATGGTTTTAACTTTCTATTTCCATGAAATCAATCCTGCAGGAAGTTACATACTGTACCTTTAATTAACTAAAACAAAGATGAGTGGGTTTTTTTTTTCATGTAATATTCTACCTGGAATGATTTTTTTTTAAATTTTATTTCAAGTCTTCAATAATCCACAGGTGTATGTCTTGTCTGTATTCATACATGTATAGAGCCTATATATGGTATGTAATGATAAATTGTCAATTGATTTTTTTGTCTCCATGGAAACAGTCAGGTTTAATTGGCCCCTGACACTTTCTCTTTCATCTGAAACATGATTTATACTACATCACATCTGTGGCAGAGTGGTTATCCTGTCTCCTCCTCTCAATAAGAAGGTTGTGTGTTAGACATAGTATATGGAATATTCTTGTTTCTTTGACTTTCAGACTTCACAGTGGATCTGTATTTTAAAGTCTATAAAAACCCTCATATTTAATACAGACAATCTTAATATTCACGTCTTCTGCATGAATTTGAGTCTGACCTAGTTTTACTTTCTCCCCTGAACTTATAAACTCAAATATCTCCAAAACAGACAGATAATATGTGGGTTGGTGAGGTGTATAAGGTTAAGATGTACTTAATTCTCTGCATTTGACCCATCCTTCAATACCATTGGGTTAAAGGCCCTGTAACTGATGTATTAGAGCAAAATGTGTCCTGCCCCAGTACAGATATATTGTATAAACAGCTCTTGAGGTCAGAATAAGTCTGCTCTGTACTGTCTGCATGTAATTAAAAAGAGTTTTATTGTCAGGAATTGCATGTTATCATGTTAGTTGTAGCTTTGCCATCACAGCAAAACTCTGCTGTGGTCTCTGAGAGTTGTGCAAAGCGCCTATAAACTCACCGTAGTCAATAATTACGCCTAAGCAACTAGTTTTAATTTTTGTAGCATAGTTCACCTGCATTCAAGCTCCTATTTTCTGTTCAAACCACTTTTGAGCTGTATTGATCGAGTTAAAGCTACACATTGTAACTTTTCTGAGGTCTGTCACCTCCTTGTCTCCTTGCCTGGCATGTTCCACAGTATGGTATTAAACTTATCTATCTCCATAGAGACAAGAAAGTGATGCCACCAGACCAAGCTCCAAATCAAATAGAGAGGGAACCCCGCTCACAGTAAGAATGCTTTTTATTTTGTGTTTTTGAAGGTATTTTGTTAGCATTAAAATAAATGACATAAATGACACTGTAAACCCGGATGCTCACAATAGGTGAAATGAGTACTGTTAAGGGTACTGTTAAAATGTCTTCATATGTTCCGCTCATGAACCCAATGTAACCAGAAAGGTGCGGTTTTAAGTACTAATTTATAGATTTGAAATGCCTAGTTCTCATCACTCGGTTTCAGAATAACCTCCTTTGATGCTGTTTTAGAAAAGCTGATCTCTGATTGGTTGATGACGATCTCAAACAGGAAGTTCATTTGCAGGTTAGCGCTGTCATCATCTGATTAAGTTTATCTGCAAAGGAAACTGAGGCTCTGCTCTAAACAAAAACATCAGAGAGTTTAGACCAGGCCTGGGGGGGGGTCTTATGTAGTTCTGGTTTAGTCCTGGTTTAGTCTTGGTTTAATCCTTGGTTAGTCCTAGGCTGGTCCTAGTTGTATTACTTTTGGTTTTGTCATTAACCAACTTATGTAATATAGCCAGTGGTGGATGGAGTACTAAATTTCGTTACTTAAGTAAAAGTACAGAGGTAAAAAGTTACTCAGGTAAAAGTATCACATGGAAAAATCTACTTAAGTAAAAGTATTAAAGTACCTGTTTAAAAATGTACTTTAAGAGTAAATAGTCAAAGTACTGTTGTTAATTTGTAGAGATATTAATAAAAAATGAGACATATTTTGTTCAACAGTAACAATACGAATCCATTTCTTAATTTTTCCTGTGAATTGTGTGTATTTATTTTTGTTTGTTCAAAGCCGAAGCTTGAACTCAAAACTTTAGTCATATGTTACCACAAATATGGTAAAAATGACCCCTCAAATTATATATGAAAAGTACTTTTTACTTTTCAATCCTGTTCAAAAATGTAGTGGAGTAGAAAGTACGGATACCTGCTCTCAAATGGAGTGAAGTAAAAGCAAAATGTATCCACTGTAAAATGTACTTAAGTAAAGGGCAGATACCTAAAAATTCTACTTAAATACAGTACTTTACTACGTGTAATTGATTACCTTCCACCACTGGAATATAGCCTGAATATTATCTTGGTCAAGTAAATTAATGAGTAAAGAACCAAAATATGGAGACTAAATCAGTTCTAAAGTAGTATTAAAACAGGACAGAGGAGGACTATTACAGGACTAAACTAATTCTAAATTGGGATTAAACCAGGATTTAAACATGGTACTAAACCAGTGGTAAAACAGAAATAAAAAAAAATTGGACTAAAGCAGAACTAAACCAGGACTAAATTAGGACAACACTGAAGACAGACTACAACCAGGGCTAAACCAGAACTAACCCAGGCCTAATCCAGGAATAAATCAGGACTGAATCAATACTAATCCGTGACTGAACCAGGACCAGGACTAAACCTGGACTAAACAATACAAACACAGAGCAAAACCAGGACTGCACCAGGAATAAATTAGAAATAAACCAGTACTAAACCTGTACTAAACTAATACTAACTGAGGATTAAACCAGGACTAAGGTCTAAACCAGGTCTAGACCAGGTCTTGATAAATGATGCTATAATTGGACCCTGTATTGCGCAGTGTGGACAGTGTATTTCCAGTTTGGTTGTGGATCAATGGAGATTCCCCAGAGAGAGATTTTAATGAGAAGAAACCTGCAGCGTCTGAAACTGGACTCAGGCTAAATTTAAACTGCACCATAGGGAATAACAGACAGGCTGAAGACAGGAGACTTATCTGGAGAATGGACCTTTTACACAGAGATTTCAACAGCAATCTGGTGTCAAAATTTGTTTTCATATGAAAATGTATTTAGGTGTCATTAGTTCAGATGGTATCACAACATATTTGAAAGTGTTTAATTGGGATGAGAGAGGGTCAGAGGACAGAGGATGCAGAGGAGAGGGTCAGAGGAGCCGAGGATGCAGAGGAGAGGGTCAGAGGAGCCGAGGATGCAGAGGAGAGGGTCAGAGGAGCCGAGGATGCAGAGGAGAGGGTCAGAGGAGCCGAGGATGCAGAGGAGAGGGTCAGAGGAGCCGAGGATGCAGAGGAGAGGGTCAGAGGAGCCGAGGATGCAGAGGAGAGGGTCAGAGGAACAGAGGATGTAGAGGAAAGGGTCAGAGGAACAGAGGATGCAGAGGGGAGGGTCAGAGGAGCAGAGGATGCAGAGGAGAGGGTCAGATGGAGCAAAGGATTCAGAGGAGAGTGTCAGATATAGCCAAGGATCCAGAGGAGAGGGTCAGAGGAACAGAGGATGCAGAGCAAAGGGTCAGAAGAACAGAGGATGCAGAGGAGAGAGTCAGATGTAGCAAAGGATCCAGAGGAGAGGGTCAGAGGAGCAGAGGATGCAGAGGAGAGAGTCAGATGGAGCAGAGCGTGCCCCAGTTTCCTGTTGCATTGTGGGAGTTGTAGTATTTCAGATTGGGAGCCTTGGGCGTTGCATCCTCAGCACCTCCATGTTTCTGCCTCACTTACACTTTGCTCTTTTTCACGTTGTGCTCTGATTCTGTTAAAATCCTGACAGAGCAAGATTTTCCTCCTCTCAGCATCCTCTGTCACACACCAACCACCCAGCTCCAAACAGCTCTAAATCAGCTATAACTCCTAACTCCAAACTCATTATGGATGTTTGGTATACGAGTATGCACTATTAAGTGGCTACTCAAATATAGAAATAAAAAAAAACAAAACAAGAAATCTGGCTTTGTAACACACTGTCAAATATGTGAATCCTCTGCTCCATCTGACCCTCTCCTCTGCATCCTCTGACCCTCTCCTCAGCATCTTCTGCTCCTCTAACCCTCTCTGCATCCTCTGCTCCTCTGACCCTCTCTGCATCTTCTGACCCTCTCCTCAGCATCTTCTGCTCCTCTAACCCTCTCTGCATCCTCTGCTCCTCTGGCCCTCTCCTCTGCATCCTCTGCTCTTCTGACCCTCTCCTCCGCATCCTCTGCTCCTCTTCTTTGCTCCATCTGACCCTCTCCTGCTCCTGCCTGCTCCCCTGGCTCTGCTCCCCTGGCTCTGCTCCTTTAGCTCTGATCTTCCCTGTGAGTGGTGAAATTAGGTTTGAAACACTTTAATTACGTTCTTCTCACTGAGCACTGTCATCATTTTCATCCGAGCTAAATGGGAGAGTGCAGCCTCTTCACCACAATCACTGGGCCCAGACGAACACTTAGACAAAGAAGGATAATGCATTTTATTTTCCAAAAGTTCCAAGAGGTTTAAATGGAATAAGGAGAGAATATACAGTAGGTCTACAAACTTAAATGAAAGGCTCAGTAACTTGTAGTCTCTTGTTCTGACCAATTAAAATTTAATAGGACCTGCTTCAATATCTTTAAATAGCTCATATTAGGCTATTTTCTAATCTCTGTTCCAATGTTGTTTCCTCATCACAAACAGACCTGGAGTTGTGTTTTGTTTCATTCACACATGTTTAACACACAAACCCTGCATATTTAGGCTGAGTTATTCTCTCAAACAGAAAACACTCTGTTCCACTTTGTGATGGCATGTATTGATACAGGAAGCGCTACCCTGTGTTTTCATTTGGATAATTTCAGCCCAAGAATTACCAATCTCTACTGAACTAAAGGTAAAAGGAGCTGTTAACTTCATGACATCACAAGGTGGAACAGAGCATTTTGAGGTTTGGAGATGTAGACAGACTAATAATAAAGTGTTACGTGTGAATGAAACAAAACACAAGTCCAGGTATATTTTAGAGGAAGTAACATTATAATATGGCTTAAAGCTCACAAGAATAAATTTTGTGTAATATAGGACCTTTAAAAAGGTATCAAGTATAGTTAATTTCTTTGTAATTTTATTCCATATGTGCAAATGAATATGGATTCTGGTGTGGTTTATTCATCCATATCACTTTTACTCTAATAGTTGATTATCATGTAGGCCTATATTTTTTTCGTAGCCCATTTTTGCCACTCTGGCTTCAGCAGAATTGTACAGTTGTTTAGACCTGTTCATTCTTCATACTTTGTTGATTAAAAGCTGTGACAGTAATCTTTTGTCTGTGTTGTCAAATCGTATGCTCAGTGGGTTTACAGTAGCAGTGTTTTTTTTTAAACAAGTGAATATAAAATAACCCAAGAGATGAGTGACTTCTTTAGCTGTGTGGCCTTATTGTCTATGTACTATTCAAGCCAGTAGCAACTATTTACATAACGACATATGATCTAGTGGCACAGACGGACAGCCGGAGAAGAGGAGGTGTGGGCGGCTGTGTGGGGCTGGGAGGGACTGCTGTTATGCCATAAAGTTACCCCCTGACAAAATCTTTAAACCACTTTAAAAATAATAGCCTATTTCTACACTTTCTCTGGATAATATGTCTAAAATGCGAATGTAAATTACTTCTCAAAGGTCTTGACTTAAAATAACTATTATTAAAGGTCCTATATTATGTTAAATTGACTCTTGTGAGCTTTTAGTTATATGTGAGCTTTTATGTTATGATGTTGTTACCTCCTCCGAAACATACCCAGAGCTGTGTTTTGTTTCATTCACACATGTTTGAATAACCCTTTATTAATAGTCTGTCTACATCTCCAAAGCTCAAAATGCTCTGTTCCACCTTGTGATGTCATGAAGGGGTAGTTTTCAAGTTAACAGTTACCTTTTACCTTTTTTAGTAGAGATTGGCAATTCCAGGGCTAAAATTACCCAAATGATTCTAGAGTCTTTTCAGTTTGAGAAGAACTCAGCCTAAATATGCAGGGTTTGTGGGTTAAACGTGTGAACGAAACAAAACACAACTCCAGGTCTGTTTGTGATGAGGAAACAACATTAGAACAGAGATCAGAAAATAGCGTAATATGGGCCCTTTAATCTACTTGCACTGATTTCTGTTTTGTGCTGTTATTCTACCCATACTATATAGCAGTGGTGGAATGTAACAATGTAAAAGCAGTAAAATACTGTAAGTACAAAAACTTAAGTACAAATTTTAGGTATCTGTACTTTACTTAAGTACATTTTAAAGTGGACACTTTTTACTTTTACTCCACTACATTTTGGAACAGGACTGAAAAGTGTAAGTATTTGTATTGTTGTTTGAGACCTGCTGAAAAGTATGAGGGTTTATTTTTAACACTTTCATAATTTGAACAAAAATATAGGAATAAAAACAGCCAGAAAAAAAAAAAAGATTCAGTTGTTTCAGTTGAACACAATTCAGCACAAATCTTTATCAAAATCACTACATTTGAAGCCTTATAAGACCTCAAAATCTATGCAAAATACTTTTACTTTTTTGAAGCCTATAAGACCTCAAAATCTATGCAAAATACTTTTACTTTTTACTCTTTAAGTACATTTTTAAAGAGGTACTTTAATATTTTTTGCTTATATTTTATAATAGTATAATAGTATAATTTTTCACATGATACTTTTACTTTTACTATTACTGTTACTGTTAGTATTTTTTTTGTTCTGGTATCTGTGTTTTACTTAATTAACAACACTGAGTACTTCTTCCATCACTGCTATATAGTACGCTATTATATTCAGTTATTTATTTATTTATTTTTTAATTTACCTTATTTATAAAGCATGCCCTTATTTTTATTTTATCATAGCTTATATTTACGATCATTATTCATACTTGTATGTTAATCTTATGCTAATAAAACTTATTCTGATTCTGAAATGGTACAGTTTATGCGACGTTTAAGGACAATAACTCCTGAAAAATGCATTCCACAGTACAAGTTCTGTTTTTCTGCAAAAATTAAGTTAATTACTAATGAAATTAGAGATCTTATTTTGAACTAAATAAATACTATAAAACAGCATATTGCGTCATGTTCTATTGTATATGGGTTGACATCAAATAAAGGCGTAATACCTCTACTTTTTTACATTATTTAATACATATTATCCAGAGAAAGTGTGTAGAAATAAACTGTTAGCGAAGGGGGGCCGGAGTGTCGCCATTTCGGCTGGATCTGTGCGGAGGGAGGGCGCTCGTCTCCCCCTTCTCTCCCCTCTCCGACGCACACGGCCAGGTTTCGGCTTACAGCGCATACCAGCCCAGTCCGATCACTCCAACCCCGCAGAATACACCCTAAACCCAGGACAACTACCCAGAGACCCGCCTTTACCCTCCACCTCCAGCCTGGATCTCACAAAAAGACGCTACAGACACGGATCTATTGGACGTAAGCGTGGATTTTGTGCGTTTTGGAGACGGGAATGCGCTCTGCTTCGCTCCGTGGATTGTGACTGTGGGAGCGACCATGTTAAAAGGTGGGTTGGGGAATGCGTTTGAACTGGAACAGTGACATTGTACATCTATTTAACTATCTTGTCTTTATCTCTCAGCCTAAACTCCAGTATTCCCACTCAAAACAATGCAAATTAAAGCGGGTATTCCGTGCTTTTTACGTCCTGATCTCGTATTTTAGCTCGGAATGCTATGGGAATGCTAGGCTAGCGGCTAACACTAGCTGCTAATCGGAATTGGAAAAAGGTAGAGCCGCGGAGAGCTGGGATTTTTCTCACGGAGGGAGCCACCACAGGCCCCGGTCGGATTGAGTTTCGTTCCCCGGGGAGAGATGAAGCTAATGCGGCTTGGATCTAATCTTGTAGCGGGCGGATTTGAATGTTTCGGAGCGTTTAATAAGCATTAAAGAGTGGAGGTGTAAAATGAACTAAAACTACAGGCGACTCCCCCATTCAACTAAACTACTCACTCCATGGTTAAACTACTCACTCCATGGTTAAATTACGCAGCGGTTTAACTCGTTTACCCAATGTCTCCTGCAGTAACAAACACAGTTTACAATTCCTAAATATTAAAATGTATAGGTTGTGTTGTAGTTTAACACTGGTGGTGAAGTAGTGGGTGGGTCCTTTTCAAAGTTTGGTAATGAGGTTTAGCTGAAATTAACCCTGTTTTGTTCTGGAACACTCAGAATTATTCACTATTCCGTTTAAAACTTCAAATCCATTGTACATCACACAGTTCATGCCTGCCCTGTAGTCCTGGTACATTTGTATCTGTCTAATGATTTTATTTTTAAAGGTGCTCTATGGAACAGATTTGGTGCAGTATCTTGTTAGCATGGAATGTACCACAGTATGGCATTAAATGTATCTGTCTCCATGGATATAAGCAAGCTGGAACCCCTGGGCTAAGTTACAGTGAAAATGTTTTTCAAGGTTATTTTGACAGACCTAGATAAATAAATGGAAGATGGACAAATTTAATACCATACTGTGGAACATTCCAGGCAAAGCAATAACATCTCCATGGAGACAAGAAGGTAGTGAACCCTCCATCAGAAAAGCTACACAATGCACCTTTAACTATTTAATATTTACTTTAATTCAGATCTCTGATAAACTATTACGTCATTTTTACGATGTCATCACTGGGGTTGGGTGGCTTCCTTGTTTTTTCTAAACCAGCAGTGAACAAATACCTGGCGCCTGAGTAATATGCTTTCTTTTCTATAAATCTGCTGCTTGAATTATTATTTATACTATATTGAAACTAGATACTGATGTTTATAAATGTATTTGAGGCTTTTGAGCATAATCAGGCCATATTTGTTGTAGTGTTGTCACAGTATTAAAATTCAAACTTGATTTGATACTAAGGAATAGACTCGATACTCAATGGCGATTCCAATAACACAATGACAATAAAAACACTCTCTCTTTAGATTAGATATACAATAGAATGCTATTTTCAACATTAATTGGTAGTACTTTCTTTTTGTATTACCCTGTGGCCTCTACTTTCCATACTAGTCTTAGTATCTGATTTTCATACTTTTAGTTTGTTGCTCAAAATTGTAAAATAAATCACAAAGATTCAAAACATCTTTGTTACTTTAAGTTTTTTTTTAGTTAATTTATCTGTAGTTTTAGCAGCTTTTTGTCAGTTACTTAATATAGACAATACACTCATTTGGATTTTGCAACCAACTACAATTATCTTGTGAAGACTTAACCCCCTATTGTTGTTAGTTCTCATAGTAATGTATTGTTCAAATGCCGTTCTCACCCATACCATACCTGTCTAATTAGTTTCAGCTTTAGTCCTTGGGTCAATCTTCAGTTTAGTTCAGAAATTCCCCTGAAAGTTCCTAACCCAGTGACCCGATTCTGTCCATAGACCTGTTTCAGCCCTGGTTTTAACTGCACTTTAACTTGCAGTAGTTCTAGTTTATTTCTGGTAGTGTTGTCACAATACCAAACTTTCACACTCGATTTCGATAATAAGGAATAGGCTCGATACTCAATACTGATTCCGATACCACAGCGATAATAAAAAACATGTGGCCTTATGTCTGTGTAATCCCTCAGTGGTCCAGGTAGGTTCCATAGTGGTCCATGGGCATATACTAGTCTGTGTGTCTTATACTTGTTCTGATACAGCTCAAGATCATTCTAAAGATATTCGGGAAAGGTTCATTTGTGTCCTGTGAATGGGACTGTTTTAGTATCGATATCTGTTCAATTCTAGTTTCATTACTAGTTTAGTTATTTCGTTATTTTAGGTCTGAATTATCCATAAATGGGAGTTTAAATGGTTGTAATGCTGTAATAAGCCACTCAAGTCTGCAGTTCTTTATATTGTTCTATTTGAGAACTAAATGTCTCGTGTCTCGTCTCCTTGAGGTTTTATCCTATGTAAAAGCTGCTAGCCCTGTAGTTCACACCTCTACAAACATGTCCCTGTCCCTGACATGTCCCTGTGTGTCAGATGCTCTCCCTGTGTGCTAGATATCCTCCCTGTGTGTCGGATGCCCTGCCTGTGTCTCCATGGGCTCTTATTCTGTGTAAAAGCTGATAACCCTGTAGTTTAGATCTCTACAAACATGTTCTGATGGAATTCTTGTATTAGTTTAAAGTTCAGATTTCAGTTTTCTCTCAAATTTTTTGCTCCTAATCAGATTATAAATGACTAAATAAGTGTGTTTGGAAGGAGTCCAGTTTTCGTCCAGATTTCCAATTTAGCCTTGTTTGATCATTTGGATGTGATTTTAATGGTTTAAATGGTACAAATGGTGCAAGCGTCAAAGTTGTATTGAATATTTCTCATTTTTCTAATATCCTGCAGGCCTAAAGTCCCCTCTGTCATGTGGAAGTTATTGGTTTGGTCACTGCAGCAGTCTGAATAACATTTACCCGGATGCCCTCCCTTGCTCTTAACATGAATGGATAGTAGCTCTATGTGTTTATAGAGTAATATGAATTTAGCTGGAAATGACCTCTAGACCTCCAGTCATTTCCAGCTAAATGCAGTGTCAGTGCAATTTCTGGTATCAGTTAAATAAAAAATATAAAAAATCCTGCCCATTGTGAAATAATTTGTCTTCTGCATTTGACCCATCCTTCTGTGTTTGGGTTAAACTTGTCAGGAGGAGTGGGTCCTATCTCCAGATCTCGATCTCTAGTCTTGGTCAGGACTACCTTAGCTGAAGGATTTGACCTGTTGTGCATGTTTTGGGTTGATGGGGAAAACTGGAGGAAAACCCACCTAGACACAGGGAGAACAGTTACAAATAGGAAATGAACAGATATGAAAAATAGCTGAATCTTAAATTGAATGAATAACTTTCTGAAAAGGTTTTATGACGATAGAAATGCTATTGCCTTGTGGACTCAGCTGCAGTTTGTCTATAAAACTCTGTGTAAATATTCCTCCATGGACACAGGCACTGTACTGCAGACACTGTAATCCAAGTGTACAGTCCTGTCAAATAGATCCCTTTATTACAGTCAAACACTGTAATCAGGCTCCTGTGCTGCATCTGTGTGTTAAAGTGGCATTTCTGCAAAATGCACTTTTCAGAGCTTTTAACCATGTTATAATTGTTTCCTTCTCATTTACCCTCTTGAAGTTGTATTTAGAGTGATTCATGCATGTTTGAGTAATCTCCTGTATTCAAGCCGTCATTGAATAAAGGAGATCTGCTCCTGTTTTCTCCTCCACCGGTACACGCCCACTGTGACGTATGCACTTCCTTCTCCATTTTTATTTTTTTTAATTGGTGATACATGTAGAATTCGGCAGCGTTGTGTAGTCATTTTGGTACAAATAAAATCAATCCACTGCTCGCTAGTGTGATGTGCTGCTATCCATAGGAGGGGCCGACAGCATGTGGCGCTTTGTTGTGATGATGTTTATGCCGACGTCACCTCCCATTGGGCACTGCAATTTTCCAACCTGGAAGTCATCGGACCTGTTTCTTGTATTAAGTCGTTTTAGATAAATATTGTGATTTAAAATGTCCAGATTATAACATAATGATCCACGGGTGTCATAGATTAGAACTATAGAGCAGACACAAGCACAATAGGTCTGCTTTACTGTTCATCACATGTTTAAATGAGTTCTTTTGGTTTCAGATGTGAAGCTTTGTACTGCCCTGTCTGTTCACACCAGGAGACTGCTGCAGGCTGAAACACTGGAGTCACTGTTTTAAGATGAAACTTGTTAATATAGTTTTTACTTTCATTTCCTCATTTTTCAGTGGAGTGACACAAAACTGAGGAAGTGAATAAGAAAGACAATGAAAGAATGATTTGGTGACTAATGTGACTGAATCTTTTTATTGTATATTTAATCCACATGAAGATAAAACTTTGGCGACTTCTTGTTGGAGCATATTTACAGATAAACAGCACAGCCCTATTTTTCAAAACTTCTTAACATACCATTATCTTTACCTGACAAATCCAGACTAAAATATGTCTGTGTTTTTTATACAGAGGCATATCAGTCTAGTCTCCACTCCTTGTGTTGCGTCTTGATCCAGAACTAAACATGATCGTCCAATCAGATTTGTTCATTTTAGTGATGCATGTGAAACAAAGGAGCTCGTTGGTCACTTATCATTTCAAACAAAACCAGATTTCTCTCACCTCAGATTAAGAGTTTGGTGCTTCACTCATTTTTTTTCCTTTCTTTTTTCCTCATAAGCAGACATATTTGTTTTCATACAGGCGTACCATGAGTGTCCCTGATTCCACCTGTCAATCACGCCCATTTGAACTTTATCTTTGTACTGGAGAAGTGTGTTTTCTGGATCCCAGGAAAACCATGATCTAGCATCTGACCAGACCTGAGGAGTACCTAGCTGGAGGATTACTGTATTAGGAGTTAAATTAATCCATAGTCATGAGCATTTAGTTCACAATTAGGGAGGTGCTGATCCGATACTGAAAAAATTGCTGGATTGGATATTGGCTTCCAAATATGGGTTCAGCTGATATCCCGGTTGGACATATGGACTGATGTAATAAGACTATTTACCCGTTTTATTTCATTTTTGTTAAAAGGAAATAAATGGTGTTTTCAGTCTCTGCACTAGTATTGGTTTATATCAGGGATTGGCAGATAGTATTGAAATTGGTATCAGAACTGCATAAAACTGGATCGGTGCATCCCTATTTCCAATATAATCGTATGAAATGAAAGTGAACTATTGTCTGTTTGTGTCACATTAACTTGACTCTCTCGTTCATAAAGTGTGATTTGATGAAGCTGCTCACAGACAGAGGAATGTGATCTATTGGGCAATGTGAATGAAAGAGAATGGGGGATTTCATTGTTGTTTGGCTCAATAATCGTGAATAATTGTAATATTGCGATGTTTCTTCTCATTTTAATCGTAACACTTAAATCTACTGTGTGTTTTAAGGCCTACATTCGGGTATTGGACCACAGACATTCTTGCTGCAGGGCGCGTCTCCCTCCTGTTCACTTTCCCTGTGGTTTTGCTCAGATCAGCTGTTGAATCTGGTTCTATCTCTGCTGCAGTTTGTCACATGAGGAAACCCAGAATAAATGTGAAAGTAAAGCGTGTAGACAGAGTGTGGACAGACGACTAACGGTTCAGACCTGAGGGACGGTTCTGTGCATGACTCAACCATAAAAAGAAGTCAAACTCAAGGTGCTGGAAACGGGGTGGGCCAGAGATATAAAACAAAACAACTATTTTTAACCTTTCTGTTTAGAGATTATCACATGACATATTTATCATTTTTTCTTGGAATAATTTTTGTTTTAAGTAACAATCTCCAAATTTACACTTAAATGACATTGACATTTTTTCAGTCAGCCTGTAACTTTTCCGTTTTGGGGTCAACCGCCTGCTTGTCTCTATGAAGATGTTGCATTGCTTGGAAAGTCCACAGTATGGCATTAAACTAATCTATTTTGCTTTTATTAAATTACATAGGCCTGTTACCATAATTACAATATCGACTTATCGTTCAGTATATGAAGCTGGAACCATATATTTTGAGCCTCAATATTTTAAGTCCCTTTTTATGGCTAATTATTGGTACATTCTGCTATGCATTTGTTGCAGCTCATGTCTTTTAATGAAACAGTCTATTTAAACATGGTTTACTGGGATTATCTTGCTTTATTTAAGTACTTTCAGCAGTGTTTCTCGAGTATATCGAGCTTCAAAAGCCTTTTATTTTGTTTCTAGACTAAATAAAATTGAATCGAGATCAATCATTATAAGCAAATAAACAAAATTGTGATTCATTTTTTCTCATATCTCCCAGCCCTTTGCCATACTGTAAAATATTCAATATAAAAGCAACATCATCTCCATGGAGACAAGCAGATGGCAGACCCTCCACCAGAAAAGTTACATAGTGCACCTTTAACCTATTTAGTGAGTATTAAGTGAATGACTAAAATAGATTGATTCATGGATTGCTTCAAATAAATAGTTTTGCTAGATTAATATTTTGGTCACATTTTTACCTTATTGGGGTGGACATATTTTATATTTAATAATGTTTCATTTTAAACTCCGGAAGAGCCGTTTCCTTCGGTCTGGAGGCTGTTAAAGTAAAATGTGATCAGAAACGCAAAGCAGATGTTTATGGTGATTATAGGCTGAATCAGGACTCTCTCTGATCTGGGATAACTACGAGTTTTGGTTTGGACATTTAGTAAACAATAAAAGTTATTACTGTAGTAACTACAAATTACTGGTTTAGCTCAGCCTATTTTAGTCTTGGTTTAGTCCTGCTTTAGTCCTGGTTTGGTCCTGGTTCGGTCCTGGTTCAGTCCTGGTTCAGTTCTGTTTGGTCCTGGTTCAGTTCTGGTTTAGTTCTGGTTTAGTCCTGGTTTAGTCCTGGTGTCCTGGTTCGTTCTGGTTTAGTTCTGGTTTAGTTCTGGTTTAGTTCTGGTTTAGTTCTGGTTTAGTTCTGGTTTAGTCCTGGTTTAGTCCTGGTTTAGTCCTGGTTTAGTCCTGGTTTAGTCCTAGTTTAGTCCTGGTTTAGTCCTAGTTTAATCCTAGTCTTGTTTTTCTCTGAAGTTCATGATGACTTTATTGTTTTGTATTTTAGATTTGTCTGAACTTGTGATTTAGGAGTGGCTCAAACTCAACCAACCTGCTGCTGTTTATCTGGGTGTGTTTACTGCTTTTACATCATATCCCTGTGTGTCAGATGCCCTCCCTTCCTCAGTACCGATTCTGATAACATGATGATAATAAAAACACTCTTTATTTAGACATTTTTAAATGCTTTGTTTTCTATTCCCATGTGGCCTTATATCTGTGTAATCCCTCAGTGTTCAGTAGGTTCCATAATGGTCCATGGGCGTATACTAGTCTATGTGTCTTATACTTGTGAAAGATACAGCTCAACATTCTAAAGATATTCAGGAAAGGTTCATTTGTGTCCTGTGAATGGGACTGTTTCAGTATCGATACCTGCTTAAATGTGTATCTCATTTGGACACTAGTTTTAAGTATCATTTAGTATCTGATTTTTGATACACATTTACCTAAATTATGCAAGTATTTAAACTATTTTTCCTGCTCAAATGACGAAATATTTGGCCCATTCAGAGTGTTGGCTGCCTAAAATACCAGCTCCATCACTGTCTCTTTTTTATCACAAACCAAATGCCACACTGACACATGAATAATCAGGATTTCACGCCTGTTCAGATGACAATATTGATAACGCGTCTCTCCCTCTTTCTCTCCTCTTTTTCTGAATCAAATCATTTCTAGGTCAGTGGTTGTCAAAGAGTCCACGACATGCACATTTTTATCTCAGATCGGACGGAGAGCACGTTTTTATAGCCTAGAGGTGCAGAGGGAGAGAATCAGAGGAGTGATGGAGGCCTTACATAAGTCTCCTGTTTAAAAATATGAAATAACAGACAGCACGGGGTCTCAAATTGGGCTCAAATTTGGGCTCAAATTTCTCTGTGTACATTTGTCTACATTTTCTTTGCAATAATGGGGAGATTTTTGGTATTTTTGTTGAATTACAATTTGATTTGAGTGGTAGAGGGTTGAATAAATCACTTCAATGGCTCATTATTGCTTCCTTATGCTATCGGTCTGTTTGCACAGTGGTTTACTGGGAATTTCCTGCTTCATGGTTATTTTTTCAGTGGCATAAAGTAGATTCAGTATTATCGTGTAACATTATATTTCTCTGTAGCGATATATTGTCCTACAAAATGTATTATTGTGACACGCCTAAGTACCACCAAAGAAAATAGTTGACCTTCCAACCACCTGACCACCTAAAATAAGTCTATAACATGACAATTCTAGTTCTAATTTGAGGACAATTGCTGTACTAGTTCTAAACAAGGACTAACCCAAAGACTAAAATGAATGAACTAAAATTAAATTGAATCTACATGTAATATGTACATAATATTTGAAGTACAGAACAAGATTTGCCCGTTTGAGCTTGTAAAGTTGATTATTTCTGTGTTATTATTAACCTCTATTTCATACTCATTTCTGGACTTGGTTTAGCCTGGTTTGGCCTTGGTTTTTGACCTGGTTTTGACCTCTTGATAGTCCAGTTTAAGTAGAATTTTAGTTTAGTTTTCACCTTGGTCCTGGCTGAAACAGACAGACTACATGATGTTGCATTAGAGATTCAAATGTATCTGTTTGTGTCTTTATTCAAATGTTTTTTCCTCCAAGGCTCTGATTCATTATGCAGATGTTTAATATTTTAAAAGGACGTGTTTTCTGCACAAAGAGCTTTTTATTCAGGCTTTTTGTAGCTGCTGTTTAGACAAATGAATTCTAATGGAACCAAATAAAGGCTTTTGTAGATGCAGAGTGAAAACAAAGCATTGACTCATGTACAGTATTTGTGAATGGGAGAAGTGTAGTCGGGAGCACTCAGGCTGAAGGCAGACATTTAGACATGTTTTTTTAGGGGGTAAAGATCGTTTTAAGATCACGATAAACAAAGTGGTTTTGAAGACACGCTGTTATGATTGTAGTTTTGATTTTAGTTTCTGTTTTAACCAGTGTTTGCTGGGTTACTACTTTTTGAACACATTTCTATTCTATAGCGTAAATTGTGTAAATATAACATGATTACAGATTATATAAAATGTGGTGTATTCTTAATATTAATATGCATTAGATATTGCATGTAGACAAATGTATGTATATGTCCTTTTAACTATATATAAAAGGTTTAGAATAAATTAATTATGCATTATGTGACTTTTTTGGTAGGGCCCTGCTTGTCTCCATGGAGATGTTATTGCTCTGCCTGGAGTGTTCCACAGTGTGGCATTAAATGTATCCATTTTGCATCCATTACAAAAATATACCTTAAACATTTTTTTTACTGTGAGCAAACTCGCCTGTCCACCAGTCTGACTTTTAACTGGACCAGGGGGTGTCACCTGTATATGTCCATGGTGTTGGATAAGTTTAAAGGCATGTTGTGGAACATTACAGGCAAAGCAATGGCATCTCCATGACGGCAAGCAGGTCATATACCCTCTATCAGAAAAGCCACCTTTTAAGTTTCCAGGACTACCATGAAAACGAGATTTGCTGTGAATATTCTGAATGGCAACTTATTGGTTAGCATACATTTCTAACCCTGTTTTTCTTGTGTGTTTCAGGGAGGTGATACAGAGAGGACCTGAGAGCTGCTCTATCCCAGCTCCATCGTCTCTGGATAGAAGCAACATCTCCAACAACAGTTCAGCACCAAAACAACCTTAGCATGACCCGCTAACGCCGCTAACCAAACAGCTCCTGGTGCGATGAGTGCGGAGATATAATGGCCAAAAACAAGGATGCCCGACCACCGACGTTTGCAGTCAGCGTGGTCGGATTATCGGGGACGGAGAAGGAGAAGGGAAACTGCGGAGTTGGGAAATCGTGTTTGTGTAACCGCTATGTTCGTCCCAACGCGGATAACTACTACTCTGAACACACCTCGGTCCTCAGTACGATAGACTTTGGCGGCAGAGTGGTTAACAATGATCACTTCCTGTACTGGGGCGATGTTTGCCATAGAGGAGACGATGGATTGGACTGTAGGATTCAAATCATTGAGCAAACGGAATTTATCGATGATCAAACGTTCCTACCGCACAGGAGCACAAACTTACAGCCGTATACGAAAAGAGCGGCATCTACAAAGTTGCAATCCGCTGAAAAACTTATGTACATTTGCACGGATCAGCTAGGTCTGGAGCAGGACTTTGACCAAAAGCAAATGCCGGATGGAAAACTCAACATTGACGGATTCATTTTGTGCATAGACGTTAGCAAAGGTTGTAACCGCAAGTTTGACGATCAGATGAAATTCGTAAACAGCCTCTACTCGCAAATCGCCAAAGCAAAGAAACCAATCGTGGTCGCCGCTACGAAATGTGACGAATGTGTAGACCAGCATTTGAGGGATTTGCAAGTTTTCGTAGCGAGCAAGAAAAACCTACTTCTCATTGAGACGTCTTCAAAAACAAATGTAAATGTTGAGTTGTGTTTCAATTCGCTGCTACAGCAGTTGGACAAAACACGAGGAAAACCGAAAACTGTACCTTATCTGGAAGCGTACAAAATCCAACGGCAACTGGTCGCCTCGGTAACAGATCGATTTGAAAAACTGATGGTCCAAACTGTACGGGATTACCATACGACATGGAAAGCGGTGACGAATAATCTCCGAGGGCAACCGGATTACGAGGAATTTATAACGTTGGAAGGGTCTCGAAAAGCACGGAATACATTCACGAAGCACATTTCACAACTTAAACAGGAGCACATCCGGAAAAGAAGGGAGGAATACTTAACAACGCTTCCCAAAACTTTAAATAACATGTTGAATAATTTGGACGAAGTTGAGCATTTGACATGGCACGAAGCGCAAAGTGTAATCCGAAACAGACATGATTTTCAATTTTGGTTTATAATCTTGGATCAAACTCCTTGGGATGAATCGGATCATATTGACAACAGCGACCGAAGAATACCGTTCGATCTATTGGAGACTCCCGAAGCGGAAAGAATATACCACAATCACGTCCAGCATTTGTTATCGGAAAAACGAAGAGGTGAAATGAAAGAACGATTCAAGAAGACGCTAGAAAGAGTCCATTTTATCAGTCCTGGCCAACCTTGGGAGGAAGTTATGTGCTTCGTAATGGAAGACGAAGCTTACAAGTACATAACCGAAATGGATAGACGAGACGTTTACGCAAGACATCAGCAAGAAATAGTTGAACGAGCCAAAGAAGAGTTTCAGGAAATGCTTTTTGAACACGCTGAACTGTTTTACGATTTAGATCTTAATGCTACTCCCAGTTGCGATAAAATGACAGAAATTCATAGCGTTTTGAATGAGGAGCCGAGATACAGGGCACTGCAAAAACTAGCCCCAGATAGAGAATCGCTTCTGCTGAAACATATTGGATTTGTCTATCATCCGACAAAAGAGACGTGCCTAAGTGGTCAAAATTGTGTTGATCTCAAAGTAGAGCAAGTTTTAGCTAACAGATTGGTTCAGCTAGATCATGGTCGTTCAAATTTGTACTACAACAATCCCAATGTGGATAAACTTAACTTATGCCTTTTGGGAAAGGAAGGTCTTGCACAGGAATTGGCAAATGAAATCCGTGCACAATCCACAGATGATGAATACACTTTGGACGGCAAAATTTACGAACTAGAGCTACTTCCTGTTGACGTGAATTCGACTTTGCTTTTTAGCCATACTTGGGTTTCCACGTTCAAACCTCATGGATGTTTTTGCGTTTTTAACTCAATCGAAAGCTTGAATTCCATCGGAGATTGTATCGGAAGAATCCGAGCGGAAATTGCTGGAAGTCGAAGAGATCGTTTTGCCCAACCTTTACCATTCATTCTTATTCTTGCCAATCAAAGGGACAGTGTATGCAAAAACATCCCAATTTTGCGTCACCAAGGACAGCAGCTAGCTAACAAACTCCAATGCACATTTGTTGATATTCCTTCTGGGGCATTCCCGAGAAAATTTACAGAATTCCAAATCAAACAAGGACTGAGAGCGGTT
>KN484417.1:28317-49421 GCA_000787095.1 Periophthalmodon schlosseri
GGACCCACTTCTCTCTCCGGCCGATCCGTGGAAACAGGGAATCGATAACCCTGCCATAACCTCTGATCCCGAGCAAGACGACAAGAAGATGAAGAAGAAGAAGACCGCGAAGACGCCCAAGGAGCCCAAAAAGGTGAGAGCAGGGTTTCATTTTAATGTGTTAAAGGTCCTGTACACAATTTTTCTTTTTCCATGTATTTAATCAAAAATTGTCTTTACCCAGTACAAATATATTGTATAAGCAACTCTTAAGGTCAAAATCAGTCAGCTGCTTGCTAATTATAATAATAAAGCATTAGTCTTATATGGAGCTGAATTTCATGCCTTATTATTATTATTATAATTATAATTATAATTATAATGCCTTACACTTGGAATGCGTTTTACAGGCTTGTCAAAGCCTCTCAAAGCGCTACACTGTAGTCATTATTTACTCAGTCGGTGGTGGTAGGCTGCCAATCTGCGCCATCAGCCCCTCAGACCCCCACCAACACTGCATTGGCATTCTAGTTGTTGTTACCTCTACTGCCATGGCCTTCACCAAAGTTACACAGTGCAACTTTAAACCTTTTTTAAATGTTTATAAAACATTCTATTTATTAACGCATGCATGTAAATACACACTTGGTGTAAAATGAATATATTCTGAGAAGGATTTTTTTTAGACAATTTTTCATTTTTTTCAATTTTTCAAGTCAGAAGTTTACATACATTTCGTTAGTATTTGGTACCATTGGTACCAAATACTATGGTCTTTGTCTCTGTGTGCATTTGCAAACTGTGATCTGGCTTCTTTATGTTTCTTTTGGAGTAATGACTTCTTCCTGGCAGAGTGGCCTTTCAGCCCATATCGTTTCAGTACTTGTTTGTCTGTGGATAATGACACACTCTTACCAGCTTCAGCAGCATCTTCACAAGATCTTTTGCTTTTGTTCTTGGGTTGATGTGCACATTTCGGACCAAAGCACCTTCATCTCTGGGACACAGAACCTGTCTCCTTCCTGAGCTGTATGATGGCTGGACATTCTAAAAGTGTTTATACTTGTTAATAGTTTGAACAGATGAACGTGGCACCTTCAGGTATCTGGAAATTGGACCCAACGATGAACCAGACCTTTGCAAGTCCACAATTCTCTTCCTGATATCTTGGCTGATTTCTTTTGACTTTCCCATGATGTTACACAAAGAAGCAGTGTGTTTTAGGCGTGTCTTCAAATACATCCACAGGTGTGTCTCTGGTTTATTGACAACATTTGAGTTAACCAATCAAAAGCTTCCAAAGACGTGACATCATCTGGGTTTTCCCAAATTGTTTAAAGCCGTAGTAATCTTACTGTATGTAAACTTCTGACTTTGAAGAAAGTAATGAAAAATTGTCTAAAAAAATCCTTCTCTCATTATTCTGGCATTTAACAAATAGAAATAATTTTGGTTATCTTAATTGACCTAAAACAGGAAAAGTTTAGTCTGATTTCATGAAAGACAGTGAGAAAAAGGCATATATGTCTTTTTATATAGTGTATGTAAACCTCTGGTTTCAACTGTATCTGACAAACACTAAAGGTATTTTTAGTCAGACAATGAACATGAAATACAGATGAAATGTAAAATACACCACAAGATTACGAGCACAGGTTTATCATGGCTGCTATTATTGGGGAAGATATTATAAGTAACAAGTAGACCTGGTTTAGTCCTGGATTAGTCCTGACTAAAACCAGTCTCAACCTGTAAACCAGGCCTAGAACCAAGGCTAAAATGGGATTAATCCAGCACTAAACCCAGGACTAAATTAGGCCTAGAACCAGGGCTAAAACCAAGGCTAGAACTATGTGTGCTTATGCCTTGAGAATGTGAATCTTTATTGTTTCTAAACTAGGTCTAAGCCAGGATTAAGCAAGGACTAAGGCAATGTAAAAACCGTGTTCCAACTATGTCTCAGGGCTAAGGCCGGGACTAAAGCCGGGACTAAAGCCGGGACTAAAGCCGGGACTAAAGCCGGGACTAAAGCCGGGACTAAAGCCGGTACTAAAGCCATGTAAACCAGTTCCAGACAAGGTCTAAACCGGATGTAAACCAGCACTAAACTGTTATGAAAGTCAAATGATCACAAAGTTATGGTTAATCATTAAATGTTAAACATGGAGCATTCGTAAACAGGTGCTTTAATCAAACACAGACAATGCAAATGAATGAAGCGCCCACAGCCCCATTAGAAACCCTTTTCACAGTCTTCTGTGGCGCTTTGAGATGATGTCACAGATAATTAAAGCAGACACATTCATCGTGTATGCTGCCATCTTTACGTCTTGTCCAATTACTGCCCTGTCGCCGTGACAACCCTCTGAAGAGCAAAGTACTCTGGGAAATCAAAGCAGAGTCATTTAAATAAAGTTTCTGCAGGAGACAGTCTTTATCTGATCTGAAGGAGCATTACACAAGAGTTTAACAAGGAGTTCAATCAGATAGTTCAAGAAAGCAAGACCACTTGCTAATATAAAAATGCACTTTAAAAATATCTTTACCTAGTAGGGCTGTCAAAAGTATCGAAAATCAGATACTAATCAAAACTAGATACTCATTTGAGTAAGTATCAATACTGAAAGTCCCATTCACAGGACAGAAATGAACCTTTCCTGAATATTTTTAGAATGACCTTGAGCTGTATCTTTCACAAGTATAAGACACATAGACTAGTATACGCCCATGGACCACTATGGAACCTACCTGGACCACTGAGGGATTACACAGATATAAGGCCACATAGGAATAGAAAAGAAAGTACTACTATGTTGAAAATCACATCCTATTCTCTAAAGAGTATTTTTTATTATCATGGTGGTATCAGAATTGGTATTGAGTATTGAGTCTATTCCTCAAAATCAAGTTTTTGGTTTTACTATCGTGACAATACTATTACCTAGTGATTTAAGCATGTGTTCTTTTGATAAATTCCCTTTTAACCTTTTTTTGGACTTTGAATTAGTCTGCCGGGTTTTAATAAGCAAAATAGAAAAGACAATGATTATTTCCAACAGTTTGTGTTGGATGTCATTCACTGCAAAAGTCTCTGTTGTAAATGTTTTTAGTTACTCGGGAATAGACTCACCTCTATGATCTGGCTTATAACTAGTGCTACTTTTTACTATTGTCTTGTTGCAAATTCCTGGTTGTTGTTTTTCTATCTTTGTACTGTTATGTTTTGTTTCCCTGTTTGTGAAGCACTTTGGTACAACTCTTGTAGCTTCTGTAGCTGAAGAGACATCCTTGGTTTCTGCCAAAGTTAACATTTTAACTGAACAAAACTCACTTTTTCATGTACTTTTTTGGACAATTTTCTTAAAAATGTGAAAAATAGAAGTAGTTCATTTTAAACGGTTTGCAGGGGTCTAAAGTTACTCCTCACTTACCCTCTGCATTCAGAGCATCCTAATTATTCATCGTGATGAGTTTATAAGCGCTTTTCACAATAAAGCTAACAACTAGCATGCTAACGTGCAGTTCCTTATTCTTGAACAGTAAAATGCTTTCTAATTAGATGCAGACGGTACACAGTGGACTTATTTTGACCATAAGAGTTGCTTATACAATATATATGTACTGGAGCAAGACACATTTTGCTCAAATACCCTCTATACCATTTATTTATTTATTTATTTATTACCATAACTTGTATTGTTGTGTGTGTGGTCTGTATGTGTTGTGTTGTACTGCTGCTGCAAACCAAATTTCTCCACGGGGATAATACTCCTTGAACCTTTAACATCATTTCTCTCTGCTATCTTTAGCCCAAATCGTCTAAGCCGGCCAAGCCCCTGTACCCGCCCACCCGCAGGACCTGGGACAGTAACTATTTTGGGGTCCCACTGGAAAACCTAGTGACTCAGGACCGCCCTATCCCTCTGTTCATCGAGAAGTGTGTGGACTACATCGAGAAAACAGGTACGTGATGATACATGTATCATACATGTATACAGAAATCTGCTTTTTCTGCTTTTAAAACATTTCAAATGATACATTTTGCTTTGCTTTTGGGTTTGTTTGGACTGTATTGGCAATGTCTTGATTTCTTGATTGTGCAGAAAATCGGATCATCAAGTCAAACTTGTTTATTTTTCCATATAATGCATAAATAATTGTGGCTTTTGACATAAATGTGATGATTCTAAGATTTTGATTATGATTCATTGTGCAGTCCTACTATTAAAGCAACAGTATGTAACTTTCTGGAGGTGGCACATCATCTGCATGATTCCATGGAAATGGAAAGTTAAAACCATACTTTGGAACATTCTCCATGGAGATATGTTTTATGCCAGGAGGAGTCTTATAGCAAAAGGAACAACATTTCAATGGAAACAAACAGGAGGCCAAATAAGAGTCAGAAAAATGAGCTGGATTGGGTATCGGTTTCAGGATATTGGTCCAGCCAATATCCTGGTTGGGCCTTTAATTGGATGTAATTAGACTAGTTCTGGCAAATTTTGGCTTAGAACATCTCATAATGTTTGAACTTTGATTCATACAAAGCTGTTCAACAATTACTTGCTGCATAAAGAACACAGTTGGATCAGTTTTGTAATAAGTTAACTGTGATTAGATGGAAATAAACTGACTTTTTCAGTCCCTACGCTAGTATCGGGTATCGACAGATACCAAAAGCCAAAGTATCGATATTTGTACTGGAAGTGAAAAAGCTGGATCGGTGCATCCCTACTCACTTGTTTTGGTTTAAGAATCACTCACTGGATAAACTGTGCCTGGTTTTATTCACGTTTTGGTTTTGGTCGCATTCTTTAGACATTTTTGCTGAGATTTCTGTTTTTTTGATAATTATAGAGATTTTGAAATTGCCCAAAGTGAAATAGTGCTTTATTTTGCCCTGTACATGTTTTGGTTTTGTGCTTGTTGCTCAAATAGTCCACCAGCTGTTCTAGTGTTGACTGGGTTTTGTTGCCAAACCAGGTGAAGTCGATATATGTCTCTGCTCTGATTAGTCACTTTAGCATTTGGTGTTTCACTGAGTTCAGTTGGATTCAGTTCAGAAACATTTTTAAGATCAGAGTTTGACATTAGCAAATATACAGCCTGGTTCTCTGAAGCAAACGAGGCGTGCTCTGAAGTGGTGTTTAGGACTTGAATTTTGTATCTGTATTTTGCTTATTTTTTATTATTTTGATGACCTGGACTGAAGCAGGACTGAACCAGGACTGGACCCAGGACTGACTAGATCTTAAATAGGACTTCACCAATTCAAAATCAGTGCTCAAGTAGGACCAGGACCGCAAACAGGACCCATTTACCTGATATGGCCAGTGGATGTGGCTTGTTTTAAATGTGACAGTTCTGTACTAGTTCAGTATTCACCTTATTCCAGAAGTTGCCATGGGCGCCGCCATCGTCATTTGGGTTGTGTTATTTTGTATGAAGCTGCCGATTTTGAATAGATTCTATGGGGACTACAGAGCCGTTTTGAAGTTTCCTAGAGAATCAGTGCAGTGTTGACTTGTTGTT
Source organism: Periophthalmodon schlosseri (assembly GCA_000787095.1). NCBI lineage: Eukaryota > Metazoa > Chordata > Actinopteri > Gobiiformes > Gobiidae > Periophthalmodon > Periophthalmodon schlosseri. The sequence continues at coordinate 33,832 of KN484417.1, forward strand.
GCTCATAAACATTTAACATTTGACACAAACCAACAGACTTTATATAATATTTTAGCGCCTAAACTTTTCCCAAATTCTCCATTGAAAGGAACGGGATTTCCACTTAACCGGAAGTGCTACTACAATGAAAGCGCGGTTTATGGAAAAGCGCATTTACGGAAAAAGTAGGCTGGGTGGAATAGGATCAATAGGCCTATAAGTTCTTTGTGGAAATTTAAAAATGCTAAAAATTGAGTTATTTTCTTTGGGGCTGGAGTGTTGGCATTTTTCTGATGTTGACAGTTGCCCTCAGGGAATCAAGTTAAATTTGGCTCAGAACTTTCTGTTGAACACAAGAATAAACTGCTGTGAATGTCAAGAACTGTCTGCTCCCGTCTGCTCCTCTGGCTCTGCTCCTCTGGCTCTGCTCCTCTGGCTCTGCTCCTCTGGCTCTGCTCCTCTGGCTCTGCTCCTCTGGCTCTGCTCCTCTGGCTCTGCTCCTCTGGCTCTGCTCCTCTGGCTCTGCTCCTCTGGCTCTGCTCCTCTGGCTCTGCTCCTCTGGCTCTGCTCCCCTGGCTCTGCTCCTCCCCAAATCTAATAGTTTTTCTCCTGCCTCTGTCTTCTCAGACTTCAGTGAATGAATAATTAAATATGTTGAATTTTTAAGCATCTTGTTGCGTAATGCTTTTACTCGCAGTCCACTGATCCGTCTGCTCCTCTCGTTTTACCACTCTATAAAAACATAAACTGTCTCCTGATAGAAGACCTCAATATGGCCTCTTTGAAATATCACATTCTCATTTGAATCTTTTAGTATTTTTGCTGACTAGAATTGAGTCCCACACAAAACATGTCTTCTTGTAACCTCCTCCTTGCATATATTTGAAATCATATTTGAAATCATCCTCAGCCCTGGGTTTAGTTCTGGGTTTAGCCCTGAGTTTAGCCCTGAGTTTAGCCCTGAGTTTAGCCCTGAGTTTAGCCCTGAGTTTAGCCCTGGGTTTAGCCCTGTTTTTAGCCCTGAGTTTAGCCCTGGTTTTAGTTCTGGGTTTAGCCCTGGTTTAGACCTTGTTTTATGTTTAACTATGAACCAAGTTAAATGATGTCTAAACCTGATCTTAAGTCCAGGACTAGCTATGATTTAGTCCTGGTTTAGTTCTAATATTGTCTTTGTTTTGTCCTTATTTAGTCCTTGCTTAGTCTCTGTAAAGTCCTGGTTTAGTCCTGGTTTAGTCCTGGTTTAGTCCTGGTTTGGTCCTGGTTTAGTTCTAGTTTAGTCCTGACTTGGTCCTTACAGAAAATCAAGGGCCAAGTCAGGTCAAAGTAGGAAGTCAGTAAATTACCTGTTCCTATTCTCCCCACGTCCCTCTCTCCTCTTTCTGAGCCGTATCCCCCTCTCCTCTCTCTGAGCCGTGTCCTTCTTTCTTCTCTCTGAGCTGTGTCTCTCTCTCCTCTCTGTCTCCTCTCTCTGAGACATGTCCCTCGTTCCTCTCTCTGAGCCGTATCCCTCTTTCCTCTCTCTGTGCTGTGTCTCTCTCTCCTCTCTCTCTGAGCTGTATCCCTTTCTCTTCTCTCTGAGCCGTGTCCCTCTCTCCTCTCTCTAAGATCTATCCCCCTCTCCTCTCTCTGAGCCGTATCCCTCTCTCTGAGCCGTATCCCCTTCTCCTCTCTGAGACGTGTCTCTTTCCTCTCTCTCTCCTCTCTCTGAGCTGTATCCCTCTCTTCTTTTTGTGAGCCATATCTCTCTCCTCTCTCTGAGCCGTGTCTCTCTCCCCTCTCCTCTCTCTCCCCTCTCCCCTCTCTCTCCTCTCTCTCTGAGCCGTATCCCTCTGTCCTCTCTCTCCTCTCTGAGCCATATCCCTCTGTCCTCTCTTTCTTCTCTCTGAGCGGTATCCCTCTCTCTCCTCTCTCTGAGCCATGTCCCTCTCCTTTCTCTCCTCTCTCTCCCCTCTCTCCTCTCTCTGAGCCGTATCCCTCTCTCCTCTCTCTGAGCCATATCCCTCTTTCCTCTCTCTGAGCCATGTCCTCTCTCCTCTTTCTCCCTCTCTCTGAGCTGTATCTCGCTCTCCTCTCTCTGAACCGTATCCGTTTCCTCTTTCTGAGCCGTGTCTCTCTCTCCTCTCTCTCAGCCATATCCCTCTCTCTTCTCTCTGTGAGCCGACTCTCTCTCTCCTCTCTCTGAGCCGTGTCCCTCTCTCCTCTCTCTCCTCTCTGAGCCATGTCCCTCTCTCCCTCTCTCCCCTCTCTGAGCTGTATCCCTCTCTCATCTATCTGTGAGCTGTATCCCTCTCTCATCTATCTGTGAGCCGTATCCCTCTCTCCTCTCTCTGAGCCGTGTCCCTCTCGCCCCTCTCTCCTCTCTTTTCTCTGTCTGAGCTGTGTCCCTCTCTTCTCTCTCTGAGCCATGTCCCTCTCTCCCCTCTCTTCTCTCTCTGAGCCGTGCCCCTCTCCTTTCTTGTCCCTCTCTCCCCTCTCTCTCTCTGAGCTGTGTCCCTCTCTCCCCTCTCCTGTCTCTCCTCTCTCCCCTCTCTGCTCTCTCTTCTCTCTCTTCTCTCTCTGAGCCGTGTCCCTCTCTCCCCTCTCCTGTCTCTCCTCTCTCTGAGCCATTTTCCCAGCGAGCCAGAATTTGAGTTTTTCATTTTAATCTTGCGAAATCCCTGACTGTGTTTTGATGTTCGCTGGAGGATTATTCACAAAATCTCTCTCATACGCCACATGTCATTTCAGTCCAAGCACATTTTCACAACGAGACACAGAATCATGTTTGGATCAAAAACAAACCAGAAATGCTCTCTAAAACCTGGTGGAGTTTGAAATGTCTCCATGGTTGAACTGGTCCTCAGTGTCATTGAGAGTCCATAGCTACAATCCCCTTTACCTTAATGAGGGCCATTAACTGGCCGTCATTAAGGTAACACATAAATATTTAGATCACCATGTTACCTTTTATTGTTTTCAAAATAAAAGGTAAAGGCTATATTCACCAAAAACAGTGTATTAACATGTTTTATAACTTTCACTTTCGTTTTTGACGCTCTGAGTCTCCTTCCCTTTGTTCCCCGTGCTAAGTCACTCCCCCGTCAGAGCACTTATCACAACAAATCAGCGTGCAGCGTGCACATCACATCAGGTTTGTGAAGTTTTAGTGTATAGTTTTGTATCATGTTTTTGTATATTTATGGAAAAGGGCCATGTGGGAGCATGGCCGACTTAAGCTTGTGGGGTAAGCTTTGGATAAGATTGTACTGCTAACTGTAAGGAGAGTTTGAATAGGACCCGGGAGAGGTTGCTAGATTACTCAAACATGGATGCATGGATGACATCAAAAACCTCTGCATGCATGTGTTTGATGAGGGAACAATGTTAAAACATAATTTCAGATGGAGGGCAGGGGCCTGTAGAACTCTTTGGATGATTCATGTTTTTGGAAAGAAATCTCCAAACTTCTGCTCCACAAATGTTGAACCTTCTTATTATTTGTTTGGGATTGGCTCCTCAAACTTGTCATATTAATCTTATGGTTTAAAATCCTTTCAAATGACAACAATCATGTCTTTGGGGTTGAATAATGGCACCACTTTAAATGACAACATCATGTCTTTGGGGTTGAATAATGGCACCACTTTCGGAAGCTATTGTGAAAAGATAATCTCACTTTTGTTTATTTATACTGACAGAGAACCAGGGATTAAAACCAGGGACTAAACCATGGACTAAAACCGGGACTGAAACCGGGACTAGAACCATGGACTAAAACCGGGGACTAAACCCGGGGACTTAAACTGGGGACTAAACCTGGGGACTTAAACCGGGGACAAAACCCGGGGACTAGTCTGATCTTTTCTGTAGATTTGTTGTTGATATTCGAGAGGAGTTGTCAGAGCAATGGACTTCAGTCTCGGATGACGTCACTGCAGACACACTTTCACTTCCTGTTCCTCTCCAGTGCGACCTTTGACCCCTGACCTCAGCGTGTGGTCAGGGCAGGGTTGTTAAATGGTATGACCGTTTCACATAAGGAACACTTGTCTCTTTTAAACAAGGCCAGTGGTTAAGCACTGTGGAGTTTTACTGATGACACATGGGAAGAGGGGGAGGGGAAGGGGAGCTAATCAGATATATTAGGACAAATGATCAGATTTCACTGTCACATTTTTGTGTTACAAATATTGTGGAAAGAAACACTGATTTAACAATTCTTCACAATTATTCGCCCCTAAATAAGTCCCCTATTCTGTGACCAGCTTCAATTTGACATAAACGCATATTTAGGTGTACTTTTTGAATGTATTTACAATTCAATACAATTATATTTTTTTTATTCTTAAAGGTACAGTCTGTAACTTTCTGGAGGTGGACATCACCTGCATGATTCCATAGAAACAGAAAGTTAAAACCATAGTTCCCAACATTGTCCATGGAGATGGATAAGTTTAATGCCATAGTGTGGAATGCAAGTCCGCTCACAGTAAGAATGCATGTTTTTCTTTGGTTTTCAGTGCAATAAACACAACCAAAATGAGAAAAACATGCTGCTTTTTTGGCTAAAGTTACATACTGTGGCTTTAATGTGATATAAACAGACAGATAAAAACTTTTTATTTAGGATTACTTTCAGAGTATAGATTGAATTGAAATGAATTTTTTAGCTTTTAAAATTATACAGTTATTCTTTTTAGTTATTAAGATTATATTGTGACCTGAAAATGATGTTTATCAATTAACTGTGGCATTCATTTCACGCTTGCATAGACCAACTGCATTACATAATCAACCAAGTGTTTTTGAATCAAATGGATTTCGTTTTTTAATATTCCAAATGTCCAAAATGTCCAATAGTGCACAGAAGAGCAGTTTGTAGCATTGTAACTGCTGTGAGAATGGATCGAGCTGTTCTGGGTCTGACTAACTCCTCAGAAATGTGCGACCTTCATTTGAGATAAGACTTAGGGAGGATTGAACTGAGAAATACTGCCATAGTTTAAGCACTGGTCATTTCATTTGTGAGAGTCAACACACCTGCTGCTACGATACAGAGGAGGAACGCTATGGTACAGAGGAGGGATGGCATGGTACAGAGGCAGGACGCTGTGGTACAGAGGAGGAATGGCATGGTACAGAGGAGGGAAGGCATGGTACAGAGGGAGGAGGAACGCTATGGTACAGAGGAGGGATGGCATGGTACAGAGGAGGGATGGCATGGTACAGAGGAGGGATGGCATGGTACAGAGGAGGGATGGCATGGTACAGAGGAGGGATGGCATGGTACAGAGGAGGGATGGCATGGTACAGAGGAGGGATGGCATGGTACAGAGGAGGGATGGCATGGTACAGAGGAGGGATGGCATGGTACAGAGGAGGGATGGCATGGTACAGAGGAGGGATGGCATGGTACAGAGGAGGGATGGCATGGTACAGAGGAGGGATGGCATGGTACAGAGGAGGGATGGCATGGTACAGAGGAGGGACGGTATGGTACAGAGGCGGTACAGGATGGTGCAGAGGTGGGACTGTGAATATATGGTGCAGAGGAGGGACTTTTGACCCTGTTTCAGATTTTGGAAAGAGCAGATGTGATTTGAATAATTCACTGAGAATATGTCTAACACGCTCTAAAGGGCTTCATATTTTATGCAACTTTCACATTTCTCAGCAAAATGAAGTTTGTAGTCAAAAGTTTAAGAAAAAAGTCCCTGGTTAAGACCTGATTTGGTACTCAGGGACTTAGAAAAAATAAATAAATAAAATAAAATAAAACCCAGGGGTCTAACCAGGACTAAAAACTTGTTTTAATTAGATTTATCAGACTAAAAGTGTGTCGTCATGGTGATGCTCTGGCTCCGCCTGTAGCAGCAGCAGTGGTTGTTCAGTGCCTCCTCCTCCTCAACCCCCTGTGCCCTGCTCACAGGCCCCACACTCTGCTTCTCTTTTAACCTCTCACTCTGTTATTCTCTTCTTTTAAACTCACTCTCAGTTATATGGAGTAAACATGTACAAAACTGATCCTTTAGGAGGAAAACTGGTCAAATGTCTGAAAAACACTTTCTTCCTGCATTTGCAAAGGGATGGTGGAGTTAATCCTTTCATTACCGCAAAAGTGAAATATTGGCCAATGGGTATCGGTGCTTTTGGTCAGTACTGATATCAGTCAGTCATGTGAATGTCTGCCGATTCGATACTCGGATTAGTTTAGCAAGTTACCATGTTTTTAGTAGGGATACACCAAGAATCCATTCATTTACATTCACTACAGGAATAGCAGCTTTTACCCAGAATACGACCCCTTGGAGACACACGGAGGTTTAGTTCTTAAAGGGAACAATATATGATCTAAAAAACGGAACCATTTGTTAAATTTGAATGTGTAATGAATCTACAGCCTAACTATGTCTTAACTATGATGGCGTCTTCAGTTTAGTAATTCTCTGTAGAGTTGTTTTGTCGAATAGAAAAAGCTGATTTTGCAGCAGACAGGTCCTGAGGCTCGGGCTGCTTCTTTCTCCTGAATACATTTACATGTCTGAGAAAACCTGACGAAATTTCTCCTAGAGAAAAATGTGTCAGATGTCCTACCACCCTCATATGTCCCTGTTTGTCAGATGCCCTCCTATCCTCCAGTATCCCTATATCCCTGCTGCCAAGGCATCCCTAAATGTTTGGCATTTGGTTAGAAAAAACGTGTTTACACTACATTGATACATCCTCTGCCTCTGTCTCTGAGCTGTATTACATTAAATGATGTGCAGTTCTCCTTGTGGACTCTTTCAGATGATGGTACTTGTTTATCGTTCGGAGAGCACCCGAGAGGCAGCGAGGAGAGGCCGATTAACTGCTCTTGATGTTTAATGTAATGTCTGACCCTGACTGCTCCCTCTGCTCTGCAAAGAAAGAGGAGAAATGTATAAGACAGATCTGATGTGAAGTGGTTTAGGACTGGTTTAGGCGAGGTTCGGTTTGATCCTGTTTTTGATAATTCAAAAAATTGCAGAGTTTCAGATTACAACACAACATTCTATAGACCAGTAATATTTAACACAGATGAGGCACTTAAGTTGAATCTTGCTCAAATACAGATTTGTGTTGTAACACAGTGAGCTCTTAGGTCTAGTCACTAATAGAAATGATCAGGTTCAACATTTGTGAATTTATCTTTTAGCCCCCCTCTCCCTCTCTCCATCTCTCGCTACTTTCCTTTTGCTCTCACCTCTCCCTTTCCTCTCTCCCCCCTCTCCCTTTCCCCATCCTCACCATTTTCCTCTCCCTCCCTTGCTCCATCTCTCTCCTCTTTTGTCTCTTTCTTCTCATCACCATCTCGCTCCTCTCCCCCTCTCCCTCTCCCTCTCCCTCTCTCTCCCTCTCTCCTTCTGTCCTTTTTCCCCTCCTTCTCTCATCTCCCTCTCTCTGTCCCCCTCTCTCCCCCTCCTCCCTCTCCTCCCTCTCTCCCTCTCTTTCTCTCTCTCCCTCTCTCCGCTGGTTTAAACCATATTCGTCGCCTTTAGCAGTGGCAGAGTTAAAGCAGATTATTGCGTCTCTTTGAAGTCTCATCTCGTCTTTTCCACTTTACAGGATTTTGGACCAAACTAAATGCATTTAAAAATAACTCACTTCCTGCACACTGTAGGACTGAATGAGACCGGGAGAGTGACCCTGGCTTTCTATGGGCCTCACCAAACCTGTAAATGACATAATCCTGATGTAACTGGTCTATAGGTTTTGTGTTTGACAAAACCTACAGAGACCTCTCGTCTCTGGTCTTGGGTCTCTGTTCTGGTCTCTGGTCTAGTCTCTCTGTTCTGGTCTCTGGTCTAGTCTCTGGTCTAGTCTCTGGTCTGGTCTCTGGTCTGGTCTCTGGTCATAGGTCTCTAGTCTTAGGTCTTTGATCTGTGTTCTGGGTAGCAGTAGTTGTAGTTGTAGTTGTAGCTGTAGATGTTGTAGTTGTAGATGTTGTAGTTCTAGTTGTAGATGTTGTAGTTGTAGTTGTAGATGTTGTAGTAGATGGCAGGGCGATGTCCTTTGGAGATGAAGTCAGAGCAGTTGCAGCTGTATTGCAGTCCAAATTGAAATTGATTTAGTTTTACTGTTGACTCTTAAAACATGAACACTATTGACTTGACGTTCTCAACTTCAAATGTCTTGGAGATCAACTGTTTTTTAATAATAGGATTCTGGTCAAAGTTCATATTTTAAACTGAATGAAATCTGAACTGTGTGACATTTCAACATGTTTGTTGGAGAGTTTGCTGTTTGTGGAGGAAATGATGGGACTTAAAAAAATTGCAGCCTTTGTGTTTGACAAATTGCATCCATTAACATTGCGATTAATGTTGTAGCCCAAGTTTGAAGGCTGACCAACTATTGATACTTTGTAGCTGATGCTAATAACATTCCTTGGGGGTTTGATGCTAACTGTAGGCACTGCTCTGTCTGAGACTTTGTTGTCCTTTAATCTGAGCTTTATTTTAACACAATCTGACCATAAAGAACTGACTTAGCTGGAACTCCAACAGGTGAACTGATTTGTGCTGTTCAACAAGTCCCTCTCAAATAACATTACAGTCACAAGCTAGCTAGCATTAGCCAACAGTTTTTCCGTTAATCACTCTCACCTTTTTGTTGAAAATCAAACTCCTAAACAGGACCATAGATGCTCGTATTGATCACAGGCTCCTGAAAATGTGTTGTTTTAAATCACTTTTGTATTTTTTTTTTTACTTTTTTGGCTGTATTTGCTAATGTGCGTATTGTGACACCATGGTAACTGCTGAACATTTCGCCATAGACATACATGAAGAACACCCCTGGAGTGATGTCACTGCAAAGTATCAATATGTAAACTAATGTCCATAACTTAAAAGTGTATGGGAATAATGAATGGAAAATGTCCTTCCACATCTCCTCTCCTAATGGTCCTGTTCATAATCCTGTCCTGTGTTTTCAGTCCCGGCTGTGGCTTCAGTGATGTTTGACATGTATTTGTGTTTTAGTGACATACACATCTCATTAACTGTGGTCTGGAGGTCTAAATCAGGGACTGAACCAGGACTGAACCAGGATTGAACCAGGACTAAACCAGGACTAAAGAAGGTCTAGAACCAGAATAGAACCAGGACAGAACCAGGAGTGAACCACGTCTAAAGATAGTCTAAACTAGGATTAAAGCAGGACTTACATCCAGGTTGAACCAGGACTAAACTAGCTCTAAAATTGGTACTAAACTAAGGAGTCTAACCAGGTCTAGAACCTGGACTAGAACCTGGAGTAGAACCTGGACGAGAACCAGGACTAGAACCAGGACCAAATCAAGACTGAAGCCAGGACTAAAGCCAGGACTAAAGCCAGGACTAAAGCCAGGACTAAAGCCAGGACTAAAGCCGGGACTGAACCAGTTCTCAACTAGGATTAAAAGCCGGTCTTAAACCGAGGTTGAACTAGGACTAAACTAGCTCTAGAACCAGGACTAGAACCAGGACTAGAACCAGGACTAGAACCAGGACTAGAACCAGGACTAGAACCTGGACTAGGCCCTTTTTTAGAACCTGGACTAGAACCTGGACTAGAACCTGGACTAGAACCTGGACTAGAACCTGGACTAGAACCTGGACTAGAACCTGGACTAGAACCTGGACTAGAACCTGGACTAGAACCTGGACTAGAACCAGGACTAGAACCAGGACCAAACCAGGACTCATCTAGGACTCATCTAGGACTCATCCAAGTCTAAAACGAGGTCTAAACGAGGTCTAAACCCGGGCTAAACCCAGATTAAAACCAGACCTGAGCCCACAGTAATTGGATGATTAGCTGTGGTGTTTTCTGTGGTTGAGGGCAGAGGTTAAACTGAGGTGAGGCGTGTTTGTTTTCCCTGATAGTTACGGTTCGGTTGGGTGGAGCTTAATCCCATTAGGTTTTATTACTCTGCCAATCCCTACGACACTGTTTTAAGAATTTAGACTTGTGATAATAGGTTACACTAGGTCTATTTTCATTTTCATTTTTAACTGTATGAGCTTGTAAATTTGTCAGTTCTAGGATGAAAAAAACTATTAGTTTTTAAATGTATTTTTTCAAACAAAACCAAAAAAAAAAAAAAAAATACAATACAATGAGCAGTAAGAAACATTTTGACTTTAAACATCCCATTGAGATTTAGAGATTTAAAGAGGGGGTGTTTTACTTCTATGGGGTATTAACTGTAACATATCCTATATTTAAATCACCATGTTACCTTTTATTGTTTTGAACATGCTATAGTCACCCAAAACAATGTATTCACATTTTTAATAGGTTTTGTTTTTGACGCTCCTCCCTCCCTTTGCTCTCTGTGCTAAGCCACTCCCCCTTCAGAGTGCTATCACAACACAATCAGCGTGTATCCCACTAATGAAACTACTGCACATCAAGTGATGTGTGTATTGTAGTGTATTGTTTTGTGTCCTGCTTTTGTATATTTATGGAGAATTGTCATGTGGGAGCATGGGTGATGTAGGCTTGTAGGCGGAGCCTTGTACAGGCTTGTACTGGTAACCATAAGGGTTTGAATAGGGCCTGGAAGAGTACAATATTTTTGCAAAATACCCCCTCTTTAAGTTCCAGTGGCTTTTAAAACATTAGTAATAATCTAGTAATAATGGAATCTTTTCCCGTATCTGAGCAGCCCTGGATGGGAATACTGCGAGGAGCTCTTTGGCTGTGACCTGCTGTACAAATCTCAACTGTTCTGTTGTTTTAACCTGATTCCGACCTGAGCCTCAAGCTGCACTCACTGTTTTAATCTGTTCTCAATGGGATACAAGGAACGGGGGAGAAAGGAGGAGTGAGAGGGAGGGAGAAGAGGGGAGGAGGGAGGGAAATGGGGAAGAGAAAAGGAAGAGAGGGGACAGAGAGAGAGAAATGAAGAGTAAGAAAAACAGACTTTCATTTAGATTTATTTGCAGTTCATCTTTAAAATGAAAGAGAGAAAGAGTTTGTGGGGGTGTAAACAAAGAGAAGATGGTGCAAAGAGATAAAGAGAGATGAAGAGAAAGAATAGAGAGAGGGAGAGAGCCAGAGGGGGGAGAGGAGGAGAGGGAGGGGTAAAGGAGATGGAGAAAGGAGTGGCCAGAGTGGAGAGAGAGAGCTTCAGGGTTAAACTCAGCCATCTTCTCTTCTGCCTCTCCTGAGACCCCCAAGGCTAAAACGCTCCTTTGTCCAAGCGAATAATACATTTGAACCTGGGTCCTTTAAAGTCTCTCTACCTGATTTTTTTTCTGTCTGAAAAAACTAAAGAACAGAACTAGTTCATTTTAAAAGGCTTGCAGTGGTCCAAAGTTACTCCTCACTTACCCTATGCATCCTGAGCATCTTAATTATTCACCGCAATGTGTTTATAAGCGCTTTTCACAACTTTAAAAGACCAGACCAATAAAGCTAACAACAACTAGCATGCTAACGCACACTTCCTGATTCTCGGACAATAAAACGCTTTATAATTAGATGCAGACAGTAAACGGGTACTTATTTTGACCTCACAAGCTGCTTATACAATATATCTGTACTGGGGGAAGGCGCAGTTTGCTCAGATACATGGGAAAAAATCTGGTAAAGGCCCTTTCATTTACAGGTTGGAGAAAGGTGCGGGATTAGAACCAGAGACCTCCTGTTTGTGAGGCAAGGACTAACCACTCTGCCACATTGTCTCAGTATTTAAACCCTGTTGCAGCTTGAGTTTAGCAGCAGCAGAGAAACGTCTTGTGAGATTTGTCTGTTTTGACCCTCATGAGTCACTGTAGCATTCACACACTCACACACACACTCCCTTTCTCTCTCTATCTTTCTTCCATCTCTCTTTCCCCTCTCTCTCTCCATCTGTCCCTCTGCTCTTTTCTTGTTTTCACAAAAAACTGATGCTCCTTTTAGAGACCAAATCTTTTTCTTTTATTAGTTTTTTTTTTTTTTTTTAGGGAAATAAACTATAATTGAGCATTATTACCACTGCAGACCCTGAAAACGCCAGAAGCACTGTACTAAACCAGGTCTAAACCAGGGACGAACAAGGTCCAAACCACGTCCAAGACAGGTCTAACCAAGGTCTGAGCCGTGTCCGAGCCAGGTCGAACCCAGGACTAAACCCAGGACTAAACCCAGGACTAAACCCAGGACTAAACCCAGGACTAAACCCAGGACTAAACCCAGGACTAAACCCAGGACTAAACCCAGGACTAAACCACGTACATGGTACTAGCCCTGGTCTGAAGTTTTAAACAAATGCTAAGTGTGGTTTGTAAATGGGTGCTGTGATGTCATCGTGATGTCATCATGACCCAGAGGGACTTTGAAATGAACTGACTGAGAAATGACTCACCCCTGTGTCACATGATTTAATGGAAGAGTTTCAGAGACACAATAAGAAAGGGAAGGAGAGAAGGAGACTAAAGTATGATGATGAGAGCTGAGGGAGGTGAGGGAGAGAAAGATGCAGAGGAGGATAGAGAGATAGTGAGATGGCAGTACGGAAAGAGGGCAGAGAGAGGTGATGAGAGAGTGAGCTGGGATTGAGAGAGAGCTAAGAGAGAGGGGAGGAAGATGGGAGAATGATAGAGGGATGAGGAGAGCACAGGGTGGTGCCTAAGGGGAGGTCATTGGGAGCAGCTGTGTCACCAGTAGCACGTTTTTGTTCCTCTATTTTTACATTGGCCTCAGGATTCTTACAATTCTCAAACTATATTCACAAAGTCACCAGCATCACAGAGGGATTCAAATCAGACAGAAATAATAATAAAATATAATACAAATAAAATCAAATGTATTTCTTATTTTGTATTTCTTATTTTGTATTTCTACTCTCAGAATTGTCGCGTCTGGGATCTGGTGCTTTGACCTGGGTTTTGGCCTGGTTTTGGCCTGGGTTAGACCTGGTGATTTTACGTGGTGTAGATCTGGATTAGACCTGGGTTTGGACTTGCGTTTAGTCTTGGTTTAGACCTGGTTTGGAAGTGGTTTAGTTCTGGTTTAATCCTGATTTAGAGCTGGGTTAGACCTGGGTTTTGGCCTGGTTTAGTTTTTTGTTAGACCGGGGCTGGATTTGGATTTTGGCCTGGTTTAGACCTGGTTTAGACCTGGTTTAGTCCTGGGTTAGATCTGGTCAGTGTTGGTTTATTTTAGCGCTCAAATGATAACAAGTCCACCAACTAAATAAGTAACATAGTGAAATGTGTGTGCACTTTTAACCAAACGTTCTGACAGGGAAAAGTCTTTATCAAACGGTTAAAGCTGGACACAAGAGTGTTTATCTGATTATGTCCCTTTAACTTTGTGTTTTTGTCTGGAGGCTCTGCTCTATATTTAAAACTCCATCTGTTTGAATCACAGCTTTAGTATGGGACATCTGCCCCTCTGTCACTGTGCATCACAGTCACCAATGCGGACCAGGGGCTGAACCAGGGACCAGGGGCTGAACCAGGGACCAGGGACTGAACCAGGGACCAGGGACTGAACCAGGGACCCAGGGACTGAACCAGGGACCACGAACTGAACCATGGACTGAACCAGAGACCTGGGACTGAACCAGGGACCAGGAACTGAACCAGGGACCAGGAACTGAACCAGGGACTGAACCAGGGACTTGGGACTGAACCAGGGACTGGACCAGGGACCATGGACTGGACCAGGGACCACGGACTGAACCAGGGATTGAACCAGGGACTGAACCAGGGACCTGGAACTGAACCAGGGACTGAACCAAGGACCAGGGACCAGGAACTGAACCAGGTACCAGGGACTGGACCAGGGACCTGGGACTGGACCAGGGACCTGGGACTGAACCAGAGACCAGGGACTAAACCAGGGCTAAGACTAAACTAGGCCTAAACCAGAGCGGGCTAAACCAGGCTTATTAGGAAAAAACAATTACAAATATTTTAGTCTAGTTCTAAGGCATTACTTAAGTATTTCTTTTAGTGTTGCTGTTGTAGAAATCATCCTCTGCATTTGACCCATCCTTCAGTGTCTCTGGGTTAAACCTGTCAGGAGCAGTGGTACCCATCTCCAGATCTGAGCTGTAGTTTTTACATGTCTTTTTTCCCTCTCCTCTCCTCTCACATGTGTTCCTCTGGCCTTCATTAAAACCACAGCCTCTGCTCCAAACTATTTATTGATTTTACTATTGACCTGCAGCACCCAGACCTCACGTTAAAGAAACCTCATGATAAACCAGAGACAAGAGACTGTGGCAGAGGGGTTATCCTGTCTTCTCCTCTCAGTGAGGAGGTTGTAGGTTAGACTCCTGATCTCTCTTGACACCTGAAAGTGTTTATGTGAATGAGAACAGTGTGCTTGTCATTACTGTCTGCAGCTCAGAGGAACAGGGCTGATTCTCAGTTTCAGGCAGCGAGGGATGTCTTTGAAAAATTTTGTGCATTAATGTTTTGTCCTTCAAATTAACTTTAACTTGGACCACAACAATTTTTGGCTACTCTACCACCTCTGTCAACTTATAAATCATCCTTAAAAGTCCTGGAAACCTCCTTGATTTCCTCAGTCCTGGTTTAGTCCTGGTTTAGTCCTGGTTTAGTCCTGGTTTAGTCCTGGTTTAGTCCTGGTTTAGTCCTGGTTCTGTCTTGGCTCAGACAAAGAGCTCTTTATATCAGAGGAACAGAAGTCTTTTTGGACAGATTTTATTGGTTAGTCGCTCAAGGCTTAAAGTTTCAAAACCGTGAAATGTATTTATTCACTTTTTTCAGTTTGTCTTTACTTTAGAGGATGACACTTTGACACTGACTAAAGCAGGACTAAAGCAGGACTAAAGCAGGACTAAAGCAGGACTAAAGCAGGACTAAAGCAGGACTAAAGCAGGGCTAAAGCAGGGCTAAAGCAGGACTAAAGCAGGACTGAACTGGAGCCTAAACCATTAAACCACTTAAGAGCATGCGTTAATTTAAATTTAAATCTTGAATCAAATGCTTTGATTTCAAATGTATTTTTTGCTGTTCACTATTGTTTGTTTGATTCATGGGAAATGTTACATTGCAAAAAATAACTGATGAAAATCACAATTGCATAGACAGCTTTGTTTTTAGTAGCCCTGTAGCCTGCGTAACCCTCAAGTTTTAAGTAGCCCTCCTCTACTCCTCATTGTGTCATGTAAATTTGTTCCATCTATTCCACTGAAGTCACTTTTTTGCATTAAAATTTTTGAATTTACTCTTCACCTGTCCATTTCGTTTCACTGGGAAGGATGTCTCTGTTATCTCGTGTACAGTGTGTAGTTGTCTTGTGTTTGTATCGCTGATGGGGACATGCGCACACAGGAAGTTGGGCCCAAGGGAACAGGAAGTAGCTTGGATCTGATAACTGTGATCAAATATCCTCCTCTTTAACAGCACTGACACAAAATTACAGAGACAGTCCTCTGAAATGTTTAAGCAGTTTAAAAAGGGAGAAATGTGATAATGTGGATTACATTTGTGCAGCCAGGACTGAACCAGGACTAAAACAAGGACTTAAACAAGGACCGGACCAGGACTGAATGAGGACTGAATGAGGACTGAATGAGGACTGAATGAGGACTGAATGAGGACTGGATGAGGACTGGATGAGGACTGAATGAGGACTGAATGAGGACTGAATGAGGACTG